>KN890199.1:27860-38105 GCA_000934455.1 Apostichopus parvimensis
ACTTCACCATTTATATTTATGAAATGAGACAAGAGAAAGAAAAGATAAGAGAAAATTTAATGTTACCAGTGTTACTGGTACCCCTGTTATATTCAAGTTTGACCTGATCCTGTTATTCGACAAATATCTTCTACAGCACTGATGCAACTTTACTTCCTGATGGCCCATTTCTTATACTAGCATTTCTTACATAGAGAGCCATGTGATGTAGGTATGGCTGTGCACTTACTAACATACACAGATCATGGATAAGTTTGCAATATACTCTTTGTAACATCACTTAATGCTTGATTCTGACTGCATTGTCTTAAGATATGGCACCTTGATGAAATTTGGCAGTCAAATTTGTACTTACAATTGTATCAATAAATCATGACACCAGTAATACCTATTCTCAAAATTGAAAAGATATCAAAAGATTTGTGACAATTCCCCCCCCCCCCCCTCCTCCCTTACAGAAGTAACACAGTCACTGACTTAACCAGATAGGTAAACTACTGGGAGTTACTTCATGTGACCTTTGAAGTGAATTCATTACAATTTTATTTTTTTGTATAACAATAGATAAAATAGATAGATTTGTTGCTTCATACTTACAGCACAAATATTACCTTTAATATAAATATCACAATGCATTGCATATTTATGAGCTAACCCTAGAAACAAATTTAGGTGAACAGGTCACCTATTGAGTGAACAGCTGCTGCACACATATTAGTCACATGGACTGGTTAAACCCCTTTAAAAACTCCTCATAGATATCCTGGTTGTCTTGCTGCATAATGGAGGTCTGACATTGGACTGACCACAAGGCAGCTCACAAAGAATATGTTGTTCCCATGCCTTTAATGGCAGACAATTATCTTAAACTTACCAACACACTCTGAATTTAAACTTATCTTATGTTAATCTTATCTTTTCTTATCTGATCTAATCTTATCTAACTTATCTTATCTGACTTTAAATTTATCTAAAAGACAAAACTATTCCACACTATCTTGCCCCTAACTCAAAATATGGTTGATTGCATGTAACTTATCTTGGACTTTACTTGAGGAAGTAGAGCACAGAAAGTGATCTGTGATGTCATAAGAGCAGATGTTCTTCAAATGATTTTAATTTCCTATTTTAATCTTCCTGACTAATTTATCCTTGAAAATGTATGATACATTTGGAACTTTAGCTTAACTGTAAATGTTCCTATCTGGTTAAGAATTTCATTCAAATGCAAATTTTACTTGCAAAAATTAGTTACGTTACTATGCGGATGAATGGCTTAAATATTACAAAGAAATAAAAAAAATTCTTTGACTCAAAGCTTTGATGACATCTTTCCCTCTGTAATTGCCAGATGCATTGACACAAATATCACAAAAATTACAGAATTCAGATTTTTCACCACACTAAATGCTAGGAGGACGTGGTTTTTGATCTAAAGATGTTGACATTTTTTGTGAACAAAGTTTATTAACCCATCAGCTTCAGCCATGGGAATGTATCTTTGAAACTGTAGTAGCACTGTTTACAAAATGAGACGGTCAGAATCTTCCATCGGGCTTTTTGCACTGATCAAATCGTCTGCTGGGTACAATAACTATGTATGATTTGAGGTCTGACTACTACTTTTTCAATGAGTTGTCAATTGTCCTTTGAGATCTAATGCAACAACCAAAAGCTGTATCTTTCAATTTGCATGCAAAAATCATTTTTTGTCTATTTTGTCTTTGTAATAGTTTTGTAATTTGAACAATCTGAGTGCGAATAAAATCAAATCAAAGGGGAAATGAAACCCATAAATGTTTTATTAAATTTTGGCAAAACTTTAGTACTTTCATTACCTTTTTCATCTACTTAGCATCGTTTTACAGTAGATATATATACTTTAAGATTTATTACCTAATGCAACATTTCTGAAATAACTAAAATATTTCTTTTTAATTTTTCTTCCTTCTCTTATCTTTACATTGACTTATTATGTCTTCCCACTGCCATACGTCTTGTTCCATTCTAAATAGATCTCCAGGTCTTTCTGTGAGACGCTTGGCCTGACGTTTTCCACTGCCTGGAGGAAGTCTTGGTAGGAAATATCACGAACCTGAAAATAAGGAGAAAAAACAAAGGTAGTAATTGATTAGATAAATCAAGTAAACACAAGATTTTCTAATGGGAGACTGACAAAGAAGGGTGAGTGGAAGGAGGAGGGTGGTGGTGGGGGGGGGGGTTGGCGATGACCACTTCTACTTATAGGTATTGTTGGAGATGAATTGAAAATAGTTCTTGTACTGAACCACCACAGCAAAGGGATCACTTGTAATAATGGACTAGATAGATAAAGGAACACAATATACCTAACATGAAGTGGACATAGAATGGAGGGGGAGTGGGGAAGGGGAAAAGGGGGCGTGCTGGGGGTGTCCACTACCACCTTTAGGTGTTGCAAAGTTTGATTGGTTATCCATGTAAGCCACCAAATAAATAGGTCAAAACTTGTTATTTCTGTGCATTAACATGAACATCTAATGTGTCCAACGTTGGACGTAAAAATTGTGTATCACCAAACAAAGAAATAAATAATAAAACAACAACGAATGTAATGTATAACAAACAAGTCTCACCTCTTCAGCTGACACATGTTGGATACTTGAGGCATGGATGCTTCTGATTGGTCCAAGAGCAGCCTCTCGACACAGGTTAGCAACGTCTGCCCCAGAGTATCCTACCAGAATAGGGCAAAAAATAAAAATAAAATAAAAGGTGAAACATTGCATGCTTCACTTCGGTCTACTTCAGGTCTCATTTGGTTGAGCTGATCACTTGAATTTTAAGCAGTTGGTTGCTTTTATTCATTATTAAAGTTATATTCCATATAATATTCCACTTTCATCAGTGCAAAACTGGTGGGATGTTCCATACGAGCAGTCCGATGTACTTGTTATACTTCTAAAATGTACAGTGAGCTTAAAATAAGCATTAATGTCGACGAGAAAACTTCTGATCTGATTCTTTTATGGAACAAAGGTAACTCAAGTCTGCTATGGAAGTTAAACCAGACACAAACCTGCACCACTGAACACAATCCAACTTAATCTGACTGCCATGACCTAGTTTCTATAGTCCTAATTACCCCCGCCCACCCCACCCCCCCTCCCACCCCCTTTCCTGGCATGCTAAAAGTCTAATGAATGCACACCAAACCTGTTTTTGGTTAAATAGGCAGTTTTTGGTTAGGTCACATATAAAAAATACTTCCCTGTGATTGGTAGTTACTATTGTTAAAACTGGGCAGCTGCAGTTGTGAATAGCTGCATGCTGCCGATTGCCAATCAGGAAATACCCTACAAGTAACTTCTCCAACTGGATCTTGATCGATTGTAACCTAAAAGCAAAAGTGCACTTCTCGAACTATCAACAGTTTCTTTCATGTTAGAAAAGTGGAGAAGAGTTGGTGTGCATTCAGCCAGGCAGTAAGTGGCCAGCTTTAGGCTTAATGCTTTGAAGCTAAGTGAATATTGTTTACATCTTAAACATCTCATAAATATAATCTTGATGCTGCCTTTAGGTCTGAGCACCCTCTGTCTCTCTTACCCTATGCGTTTTCACACACAATCTTGATTCTTGCTTTACAGTAGTCTAAAGAGCCTACAAATTGCCCATCACTAATGTTTTCACATTTTAGAACAGTGAAATCTTGTGGCTGCCTTTATATTCTTTACAATCTGTCGGTCTTACCGTCTGTCTTTTGACACACAAGAGAGACCTCGTTTTGGGCCAATGAATAGTTTCCCTGTTTGGAGAGGAGGTTGAGAATGATCTGCTCTCGAGCCGATGCGTCTGGCAGAGGTATGTAAAGTCGCTTGACGAGCCTTCTACGGGCGGCTTCGTCTATCTCTTGAGGCCTGTTGGTGGCGCCAACCACCAGGAGTCTGTCCTCATCGCAAGATGTTGCGCCATCCTAGGGGGGAGAAACGCAAAGAGTCGTTTTGGTGAGGAGCAGGTCTGTGAATGCATCTGTTGATATATCGTCATGGCATATGTACTGTAAACGTGTTTTGTTGCTCTGCTTTATAGATACTGGAAGTACAATCGTACATCCACAGAGTAAGATAATATTCTTACAAACCTGTTTTGCAGGAGGCTAGAATCTGGAGGGAATTGAAAGTTTGAGCATATGTTTCCTAATGTAGCAAATTTTCGTGTAGAAAAGGGTTACAAAAGGACAGCAACCTTTTCAAAGAAGGCTAATCATGATTTATACACAAACAACACATTTTCTAGGTAAACACTATCTATCTGGGGACTAAAATCTAGTGTTCGACACACTAAAACAAGGTGTGGGTTTTATGCTAGCAGTGAAGAATGTGTCTATTTACAGCAAGTTATCCTGTTTATATTTCAACAAAAAATAGTTCATAGTAAAATTCTTTTTAAAAAGAGATGAAGATATCATACTACAGAAAATCAGACCATGAATGTTACATGATGCTGCATAAATATTTGTGATTTACGAACCTGGAGGATAATATGCTTCCTGTTAGTATTGTAAGGTAATATGAACTGACGAGCTTGGAATGTTTCAACCTGAATTATACAACTAATTTAAAGTTGAATGGAGCCTCTCCTTTGATAGTTTGACCTTTATCGATGCCACCGTTGTCAAGTTTGATCATAATATTTACCAAATTGACAATTATGATATAGCCATTTCTTTGATTCAAGCTACCTGTCAAACCTGATCTCTGCTTGCAGTGCTTACCAACTGGATTAAGAATTCCGTTTTGATCCGACGAGAAGATTCGTGTTCGTCACTAGAGCGTTGTGAAAGCAAAGAGTCAATTTCATCAATGAATATGACAGCTGGCTGGTAACACCTGGCTACCGTGAACAGCGCTCGCACCATCTTCTCTCCTTCGCCGACCTGTAATTTAAGGGTTATTACGTTATCAATGACACCTGCGAATCATCAATACTCCGACCTGGAGGTAAGATGCAGTGCTTTGTATGTCTCCCTCTCCAACCCTGTTGCTCCCCTCCCATCAGTTCATGTTCCAGGATTATAGTACACCAGTTACCAGTCTCTTGCACTATGAAATGAGCACGACTTTAAGTAAAGATAGGAGATGAGAGAAACAACGCAAAGGCTTCAGAAAATATTTTGATTGATTTATTTCAGAAACATCGAAGTAACTGCGGTACTCCTTCGTGGATCCGTTTACTTCAGGATTCAACCTTGGGCAGTGGGGTGTGCGTCCTGTTTCTAACTTTGGCTTTGAAAATAAAATTTGTACAAAACTTCAACGCTTGCAGACTCCTAAGCACAACAACTTGAACATTGTGTGAAGATGTGTAACACCTACCTAAGTGAGCCATTTTGGTGAAACACCTAGCTTACTGTACATAATTACTGCAGAATTTCCTGTCTTGCCTGCTTATGAATATGTCAGTTGGGGAATACTATCTGATATCAAGTACAAAAATATGAGACTTAACTGCAGTGGGAAGTTAACGAAGTTGACTTTAGTAGGAGTGTCAAGTGGCGGTGTACATTAAAAGATGACCTAGGGTCACAACAAATCTTACCCATTTGGATGTCAATGATGAGGCACTGATACTGAAAAACGTCGATTTGGATTGCGAGGCAATACACTTTCCTGGACGGTGAGAATATTTAAGACAAATAATTACATTTTAATTTGCAACGTCGGTTCAGCACTTGGGGAAAGTTCGTCCATAATTTTAGCGTTTTATATCTTGTATGGCAATTTCACATATCTATGTTGGACATGATTTTGTCTTAAAGTTGGCACATAGTAAATAAAGCTTCAGAAGAATGTTCAATGTAAAGCTAGCATGGCGATAGCTATATGAGGAGGTGTGTAACCAGTGTGAACAGGAATATTCGCACTCCGGGTCCAACTCTGTTCAATCAACGTAGAATAGAAAAACTTCAGTGAGTGAGAAAAATACAAACTATAAACCAAGTCATGCAAAAGTCAAGAAATTGTTTACATTGCATATCATAATTCCCATCATGGACTGGGGACAAAAAAAATGTTCTTAAGTTATGCAGCATGTTTACATGTATGCATGCTGTTTCATATTCTACAGCATATCTATTTTGATGTGGTTAGGGTGGGAATCATGAGTGGTAGTCACAACAACAAAATAAAACATGCATATTTAATACAACATTTATGAAAACACTTTGTCCCTGTGCTGAAAGTCTTTGTCCTCTTCTGCTTCCTTATCTACACACACGCTGCCCCCTCCCCCCCCCCACCTTATCAGGAAATAAGACTGAAATATGACATGTTATATCTAACACAACTCATTTTGAGAAAAAATAAATTTAAAAATAGGGAAAAGTATACCACAGTTCATATGGAACACATGTAGAAGAAGAAAATGCTTTATAGATATGATCAAAAAATTGTATATATTTTTTTTATTATCTTGCTTATCCTTTTATTACTCACCAATGAGAGTTTTTCCTGTACCGGGAGGGCCAAATAGTAAAAGGCCTTTTGGAGGGCCCCGTAGTCCATGAAAAATGTCTCTGTGAGCAAGCAAAAGAAATTACTAAATAAATAAATTTATAACTACAAAATGTATAAATAAATAAATGTATAGATAAATAAATGTGTAAACAAATAAATGTATAAATAAATAAATGTATAAATAAATGAATGTTTAAATAAATGTATAAATAAATAACAAGCCCACAAATTTCTGATCTATATTGATGACAATATTTCTATCTTGGGCTGAATATATTTGATCTTCACTGCTTCCTCAAGCATGGAATCTAAATGGAAAGTATGTTCTTACGTTTGATTAATTTTTGTATATTTTAGTCAACCTTATCCTACTTGAAAACATCTATGTAACTTTTCTTAAAATGGTTTCTTTTAAACCTGTTAAAGTAATACAACACTTGTACAGCCGACTTCTAGACAAGAATATATGATAATACAACTTACGGTCTGAGCATCGGCCAGACAACGATCTCTTTGATGGTCTTCTTTGCATATTCCAAGCCAGCAATGTCTTCCCAATGAATTGGAGGACCATGATCCATTATCTACGAGAAGATTCAAATAACATCCAGCAGCATATACCAGTACGTAATATCCAACATTATACTGACGCACTGCATGTCAAAGGTCGTTAGAGACAAAAACCCAAGCCACACAGCTAAAACTGATACTTTAAGCTTCTCAAACTTTGTATAACTCCATTCTACTCATCCCAACATGATCACATGCTACCTATCTTGGCAGATTAGCAATAATGAAACCCAAAGTCGTCCCAATTGGAACGTGTAATACAAAACAGTCAAGACGAGCTTGTAGCATTTTCCTACGAGTACTACTGAACTCTATTAAAATAATGATTAATATGTTTTGTGTACTTCAGACAATGAACCTTAAATGACACCCTGATTGACCTTGAAACCTTTCTCAGCACCCACATGACCCGCGTGCACCATCTCTCCCACTGTTAGACCTGTTACATCTGAACAATCTTATCCTCACAACATCCGTCTTTCACATGCTATGTTGTTTATTAATTCAATCTGTATACATTACTAAAATTCTGCCGTTTGACAGAGAGTATCTTTCCTCCTGTCGAAGACTGAACATACCTCTTTCATGATCAGCTCCACCATCTTTGGGTCGACACCTTCCAATCTTTCATCGACCTCTTCTGATTGCGGTTGAGGCTCATTCCTCTTGCCGAACAATGATGATGATGATGTTGAGGATGTTGTTGGGAAACTTCTGAAGACCAAAAGAATAAAGCAAAAATCTCATAACAGTCAATTTGACAAAGAAATTATGAATCCAAAACCAAGCCATGTCCATCTTGTTAAGAGAAAAATTCAAGTCATACAGCCAACATTGGTATGGTAGGCCTTTCAAATCTTCCTACAGTTTCACACAATAATTGAATGACTTTTTTCTCCAGGATGCTGTAATGGGATAGTTTTCTTTTGCATAAATTAGTCAAATCTTAAATTCTAGTGTTTAAGAGGACATTGGATATATCAAGTTTCATGAATTAGTTAAAAGGAATTGCAGAGTTCAAAATCTGAAACTGAATTTTCCTAAAATCTAGTGTTACCATAGTGTAATACAAAATTTGACCGTTAACGAAATCTTGACGTCATTGAAACACAACATGCTACTTTTCTTTCTCCTGAAATTAACAAAGGAACCGTGAAGTTGGGCCTAAGATTTCAATCATGCATCATGGAAAACAGTAAATGATTTCATTAAATTTGTGAGAAAAGAAACAAAAATGTCTGTAACTTCTAAATTTAGAACAGCAACCTGGTTGTAACCTCACAGATAACATAGTTAATTCAGAAGTATGCATAAAATTGTGAACATTACATAGGTTGGTAAACTTTTTAAATGTTGAATAAACTCATAACTAACCTCTGTTGCCCTTCAGGCTCGTCGTTCACCACTGGAGGTATAAACTTGCTGTTTAACCCTC
This sequence comes from Apostichopus parvimensis, assembly GCA_000934455.1. Lineage (NCBI taxonomy): Eukaryota > Metazoa > Echinodermata > Holothuroidea > Aspidochirotida > Stichopodidae > Apostichopus > Apostichopus parvimensis. The sequence continues at coordinate 36,360 of KN890199.1, forward strand.
TTCCTTTCCTTTTTAGAGAAAAGTTAACAAGTTATGAATGAAAACATTAGGTTTGTCATAGAACTTCCTCAAGAATGGAAAGAAAAAATTAGACAAGTTTAACTCATCCCTCCATCAATAACAGTATTACATGTAAAACCGAAGGCAAAATGCAGAGAAACGATACATTATGCCCATAAAAGTTATTTACTGAGAGACATTTGCAACAACCTGCTTATCAACCACAATTAAAAAACAAATTTCCTGTAGGCATATGTGTGACACTTAAAATGATTGGTTTTTCAAACTACGATGAGTCTCGATCCACCTTTCTGAGGGTATGAGATTCCTTGTGGTCTGCAATCATGTCGAAATAGCAAGAAGAAGAAGAAGGAAAAATCCAGCAAGCCGAAAGGAAGTTTTCAGAAGGTAATTAATTTTTGCAACACTCAACAGTTATTGAGTGTATTTGGTCAAAGCTGACTGGGGTCTACCTTAGACCAGAATGATAGACCCTAAGCCCTTAGACCAGAATGATAGTCCCTAAGCCCTTAGACCAGAATGACAGTCCCTAAGCCCTTAGACCAGAATGATAGTCCGTAAGCCCTTAGACCAGAATGATAGTCCCTAAGCCCTTAGACCAGAATGACAGTCCCTAAGCCCTTAGACCAGAATGACAGTCCCTAAGCCTTAGACCAGAATGATAGTCCCTAAGCCCTTAGACCAGAATGATAGTCCCTAAGCCCTTAGACCAGAATGATAGTCCCTAAGCCCTTAGACCAGAATGACAGTCCCTAAGCCCTTAGACTAGAATGATAGTCCGTAAGCCCTTAGACCAGAATGATAGTCCCTAAGCCCTTAGACCAGAATGATAGTCCCTAAGCCCTTAGACCAGAATGACAGTCCCTAAGCCCTTAGACCAGAATGATAGTCCCTAAGCCCTTAGACCAGAATGACAGTCCCTAAGCCCTTAGACCAGAATGATAGTCCCTAAGCCCCTAGACCAGAATGACAGTCCCTAAGCCCTTAGACCAGAATGATAGTCCCTAAGCCCTTAGACCAGAATGACAGTCCCTAAGCCCTTAGACCAGAATGACAGTCCCTAAGCCCTTAGACCAGAATGACAGTCCCTAAGCCCTTAGACCAGAATGATAGTCCCTAAGCCCTTAGACCAGAATGATAGTCCCTAAGCCCTTAGACCAGAATGATAGTCCCTAAGCCCTTAGACCAGAATGATAGTCCCTAAGCCCTTAGACAAACTTCTAAAAGTATGCAAATTCCTCTTTTCCTCTGCATTAGGTTCTGCGGCCGGATGGATAGCATTTTTGAAAACTTGAGGGCAGCACATAGCTTGCACTTTGCCCACCTGTACACTAGATCATGCTAAACTGTCAAACAACTCCCTTGTTGTGGTTGTTGTTGCGTTACCTTGAAACACCCAGTACCTTCCTTCCAGTCCCATAAGAAGATGCACTCGGTGCCTTTCCTCTTGAGTTGTTGTTCTGGTTATTGATGGACTGAAATCAATAATCAATTAGTAATCAATATCAATTTACAAGTAGTTCTGAAGCAATCGTAACTAAGCAGGTAACTGCAAAAGGAAAAACTTAGCTATTTCGATATTAAAGATGGATGACATGCTAGCGTACTATAAAGATCAAATTTTCTTTTTTGTATTCAGGTGTCACCTCTAACCTCACAATATGTAAGCAATTGATAAATATAGGAGTAAATGCACATCATATTGAAATATTGTGAGAGTTTGAC
>KN890202.1:0-12322 GCA_000934455.1 Apostichopus parvimensis
CGACTATGTCCTCCATCGTCTGGTATGCAAGCAGTTGTCTCTCCTTCTCTGTTTCATTGGCTACACTCACTGGATAGTATAACCTGCAAAAACAAGTGAAGCAGGTGTGTGACGTATCAAACAAATGGAACCTCGCAAAGAACTCACACTGGAACCAGTGATAAACTTACGTGTTTAATATTTGCATTTCGAAACTGATGGGAGTACAGTTTATCTTGTAATATCGAAAAATAATAAGGCTCTGTATAAACAAACTGCAGTGTACCTTGGTATAAAGGTACACTGAAATGGTCTTGATACAAGGCACATGGTCATAGTACCGAGCAATAGGAATTAGATCCTACCATATCAATTACTTGATCTACATTTACATGCTTAATATGCATCCAAATAAAGATTAGGAGGTTTGCACAATTCCTCCAGAAGAGGTATGATAGTGCGGCCACAATGCAAGTAGAGGTCTGTGATATTGAGACTAATTTTCTTCTTCACAATAACACTTGCAAACTGAAAATACCTACAAACATTTTCACTCAAAGCAAAGGGGGAGATTCTTTCCCTTTTTGCCTTTGAAATGGATAGAAATCATTTCTCTAATCTCTGCGACAATCCAGTAATGGTTATTTTAACAGAGTCACTTTTTGCATATTCAACTGGTGACAATCTACCAAACATGACAAAATAATCTGTTTCTTTCTTCAAGAACAAACAAACTTGGAAACCGAATGGTGTATTACTTGCCAACATACCTCCTCACACGTTTGTCATTTCCCATGTGGCAAACTGACAAAATGTACTGTGTACATCGAGCATTCGAACAAAAAATAACAAATGAACTCCTCAGTAAATGTCATACCTGCTACAATATGTCAGCCTCATCATCCTGTTGACTTCCTTCTTAGCGCTGCGAGATTCCTTAGCGGTCTGTTCCCATTTGGAAATGACATCACATATCTATAGATAATAGTAGAACAAGATTTATGGTACCAGATTTTATAATGCCACTTGATGTAGATGTTGTTCAGAAAGGTTTTTTCCCTCTAAAGATTGGGAAGTTCATTTTATTGTCCTGTGTTAAGTTACAGAGAGTCTGTAAGTCTAAAATTATATGGAAAAGCTATGTACTACAGACAGTATCACTGGGTTAAAGAAGGTTAAAGGTTAAATGGTTATCATGACACATACAACCCACACACTTCTTTCTTTCTTTCCTTTTTTTGATCTTCACAAAAGGAGGCAAATACAAATATAAATGTATTACACAAAGCATAGATATGTTTAAAAGTATTACAGATGAAGTAGCCCCTCCCCCCCCAAATGATAAAACAACCCCACCCCACCCCTCTCTACTCCACAATAGAAGCCTTGAGAATCAAAGAAAAAGTTATTGCAGAAATATACCTCAGCATTGCTCCTTGGACATGTCACAGTATTACTGAAGAAATATATACCATTCACTGTTGAAGATATTACAATGTTAAATAAGCACTCCACTAATCTTTGTTTAGAATATAGAACATTTGCCGAGGTTTTTGCTAAGATCAGTCAGTCCACACAAATAGACATACAGTAGGTCACACCAGACCACATCTGAACAGGTACAGACAAAACATACAGAAAGGAGCGAGAAACGGACGTGGGGCAGTAATTCTGTGAGGCTGTAATTAATTACCTTTATGTTGATAGGAAGGCAGTGGAGTAATTCACCTCCGCAGGGGTCGTCGGTGAATAGAGAGAAGCCCGTCTGGGAGCTGTCTCGTAGACCGAGTTCGTCGTTGAGCGTCTTGAGAAACTCTTTGACGGTACTAGAACCATCAAAACTGACCACCTATGGCATAGAAGACAAATGTACGTGAAAGAATGTACTATCCATAAACATGTTAATTATTGGAAATAATAGGTCAAAATTTACAAATACAAAGTGCTTCACAGGATTCTCTTAACAAATGATATTATTATGGAAAGTTTCAAAATATTACCTCACTGTGGAGAGCAAGATGTAAGCAAGGTTAATAAAACTGTTTTTTTTGGTTCGAAGGAGCATCTATATAGCCGAGCCCTTTTGCATAATTTTGTCAATTAACATGGGAAGAACTTTTCTCTTGTTTAGGCTTGCTTCTCTGTCACAGATGAAGAACAAACGAGAGCTTGAAATCACCTTCACCATTTGTGTCAACACATATTAAAGTTGGGATGATCTTTCATTTGATTTCATTTTGTATTATCACAACATAAGTATGACATAACAACATAGAAGGAGATAGGAAACAAAATTTGTCAAAGGAAGTGTACTAAGAAAAAACATAGGGCTTGTCAGGTAGTGACACTCCCTGAAAAAATACAGAACTTTACAGTTTGAATAAGTACAAGTTCAGCCCCAATATGCCCTAACTGAAATTGGCTTGACTCAAATTAAGCATTGTGAGTTGGCTGTTGACAGTTGTCAGGAACCATCATTTTACAAATGAGTCCCACACACTGAACCACGATAAGTGCACCCAACGACCATTTTTAGTTAGTGAACGGTGTTCGTTTAGGTCAAATTCAAAATTTCTTCCCCAAGATTAGTTACATTTGATAATACTGGGCAGTCATAGTAGTGGACTGCCACCTGCTGCGAATTACCAGTCTGATAAAACCAACACATGCTGAGTGTCCCAGACTTAAGACTTGGCTAAAATATCCAGATCAATCGCCGGAATCTGTATCATGAAATACCACAAGAGTACACTTGAGTATAAGGCCTGTGAAACGAGGTAAAGGCAGGATGGAGGGATCCACTGACCTGGTACGAATCATTCTTTAGATGTACTGGTATACTCAATGGTAGCATATGCTGGTAGGGATGACGTTGTATAATGGACAAAATCTCAAGGTTGGAGGGATGCGTTTCTCTTATACCGTTCTGCTTGACCCGTTGAATCATTCTCTGGCAGTAAATAGCATATCTACCGACTTCGGTCCTGTATCAAGAAAATATGAACAGATGCATTGTAGTATATATGTAGTGTTATCAGTGGTTTGCACAAAGGGAAGGGGTCATCCCCTCCCCACACCTCCCTTCATCAGTTTGGGGGTGGTTCAGCCAGGGGATTATTGGATTCAGCTGGGCAAGAATTAGATCACTACTACAGGTATAAACCTTCGCTCCCCCCCCCCCTCCCTGTTTTCAACCCCCACACAAAGTATTCATTGGCACAACCTTGCATGTAGAGCTATTTTTGAAGACCTGATTTATAGTCTAAATATGGCTCAGAATACACACATCTCAATATTTTTTTTCTGGGGAGGACCATCAGACCCCCCCCCTACATGGGAGTCGGCTTCAACCCCCACAGGATCCTTGATTTGCCTCTGGCCCTTCTACAAAGGTTCACGACCCTACCTAAATTAGTCGGGGGAAATTTTGGAAGTTTTTAAAAAACATGGCAACGTGAGTGTAAAGAGAGAAAAGGGGAGTTTCTAAACAAATTTCAAAGGGTCACATCTTGTAAATGAGTATTTGAAGCTAATGTTCAGAGTACATTCAACATGGTCAAACTACTAATATTTTTATAGAGTTTTATCCAACTCTGGGAGGCTCACCTGGGGACCCCTCTGAAACACAAGCATACTCACTTTGTAGTACTGCATCGCTCTAAATGCATTCTAAATAGTTCAAAGAAATTTTGCTGAGGTAGAAAAGATGACACCGTAACGCAAAGCAGTTGCCAAGCCTGTTTGATGGAGTGTTCACCAGGATCAACCTAATAGTGGCAAGAATGAGAGAGTAGAGGTTCTGTAAACATCATGACTCTTATGTTGTGCAAATAAAGAAAGAGTTTTGACATACTTATGGACAGTTGAGGATGTTGTGTTTTCATATTGTCCTTATTCAACATCCCTGAAGTATAAAACAACCAATGGTGTTTGTAAGGAACCCCCTCCCCCAATTGCATATAGTACATAGGCACAAATAAGTACATGTTACTTAATATCAATATCAACAAGCAAATCCCCACACATTGTCAAATCTGAAGCAATTGTGCTTGCCAGATATACCCTTGTGATAGCAAATGACGAAAGGTTTTCAATGAACTGATGAAGAACAGAATACATTTAAATATGTATTTAAATATTGTTCCTATCAACCTAAAGAGCACTGCACCCTGATATTTGACACGATTGTTGTTTTCAAGAAGGCATCACCACCCATACCACATATACACAAACACTAAGAACTTGTATAATACTTCTCAAAGCAAATGTTAAAAATTAAGGAACCCACTCAAACATTACTTTCTACAGGATATATACTTGAAAAAACAAATAGGCCTTCAGGAAGTTGATAGCTGTGACTAATTGATAAGTGTAATTACTGACTAATGAGGCAACTTGGGGTTTGAAGAAAAATACTCATATGGCACAATAAACTAATTAATCCTTTGAGCAGAGTACAAGGAGAAGGATCTGTTGGAAATCATGTCAGAATTTGAGTAAGTTTAGCATTGAAATACAACCGGTTGCTACATAAAGAAAAGATCAAGAAAAATCAAGACTGTAACTGTTTATTGTTTTAATGTCCATAACTTTCATTACCATCACTTATTGATCTCACTCTTTGTTGGTAAGGATTTTAATAACTGTCAAAAGAAAAGTATAAATGTTATAAATAGCTATAAATACAACTACTAAATGAAATAAGAAATGTACAAACACAATGGGAAAAAGAGAATAAAGATCATGGAATAAGACATTTCAAAGTTTAAAACGATGAAAGTGAGATTAATTTGAAATCTCTATTAAAGCCCGTTTCAAACACACGGAGGAAACCTTTTGACGTCATTTGTTTTCCTGGGATTTACTGAAGAAATGAACAATACAATTAAGTAATTTGCTCAATTTTTGAAAAATAAATTAATAAGAGAGACAATAGTTGATACCTCTCCTGGATTAGTCTGCTTGATGAGTTGACAGTATATTTCATTCCTGAGTACAGCATGTGAAAGGCAAGACTGAAGGGCATTCTGCACCAGTGTTACATGGTAGTCTATGGCTGGTTTGTCCTTAGGAACCGATATGAATAGGCTGCAGGTCTGAGAGACAAACAGAAAATAACGATGGAAACCTCATTGATTGTGAAATGTATTTGATGTGATAATGTAACAACCCTACTCGAAGCCCTCTTATCAATGGGGACAATTTTCACAGATATAGGCATATAAATGTAATTAGTTTTAATTAATTAATTAATAAATATATCTTAAAACAAATTCTTTGAGGAAGCATTGCAACCAGTCTGGACTCAAGTCGTTGAGTTTCAAATTTTTAGTAGGACCCCAAAATAGGTTAGTGAAGTTTTTATTTCATAGAGATAAGTTAGTGCCTCAAGTACACAAATCCACTCGAGTCAGGGAAAATACTGGTGGTACTGTATCTCCAATCGACGTTAAAAGTTACAGGTTACAACTCTCTGCCATGAAGTCCTATCCCTCCAAAATATTTCACAGTGACTGAGAGTATCTGATATTTATCTATCAATCGAGACAAAACTTATTGTGAGGGATGAGAAATTAAGAAAATAACAGTTGGTAGAGAAATTGATTGACTGATAAAGTAGCTTGTTATTTTTGCAACATAAAGTCTCCATTTGCAGATGCATTTAATCATTGGATAGTCTGACTAATTTCTTTGCCATGATAGGTATCTGAAATAACAAGAAAGTTGATGACACTTCAACAAACATACGTCTACATTTAAAGCAACATGTTTACTACAAAATGTACATCAGCCTAGCCTACTTTAATATAAGAAATAGTACAGGCCTAGCAATGGTCATCAAGTAGAATTGATGATAAACAAGTTAACTACATAGTTTTGTTTCTATTTTTCCCTACATTTTCTTTTTATTGAGAGATGGTGAGGGAAGGGAGGGGGGGGGGGGGGGAGAGAAGATATGAAATACTTCATAGCACCCATAGGGTTTATTTCCCCCAAAAAATGTAACTCAAGGAATGTGGAATGCAGTTATGGAACTTACATAAATGAAACACAACTAGCTGGTTTACAATAAATGTCAGTATATGTACTCACCTTAGCTAGTTTCATAGCCTCTTTCCTCAATGCATCAGTGGGCAGTGAAGTCAGTGGCTTCTCTAAGCTTCCTTTGTTTGCACACATAACTGGGTTCTTCCATAGCGTGCCAGTACCTCCTTTGCCGTTCACAATTTGATTGGCGAGTCTCTCGAACTCTGTTTCGTCTTCACAAGGAGAGCTCGTTTCACCCGAGGCTAATTTCAATTGTATGAACCAATTTTCCTGCAAAAAAGAAAAAAAAGAAAAAGGAAACTTTAACATCTTTCATCTCTTTTCTGAACGTGTAATGGAATAATCCCTATTCCTACATAATGATTTAATCGGTATCCCCAAGCTTTCCTCATTTATATGAAGAGAGCAAACCACAATAAATTACTATGCTGGAACGTCTGGCAATATGACTATTATAATTTAACAGTGAAATAATATAAACACTTCAATGCAAAACTTCTAATGGACAGATTTCTATTTGTTTCCTAATAAAATCCTAAGTTTCAAAATTAATCTCATCAAAGCTACAGTAGAGATTTAGACTTCTACAGCTTTTGTGAATAAGGTGACCTAACTAGCACATACAGTTTATCATTTTATGCAGGGAATACTTTCTCTGGCATTGCATCACAGAATGCTATGCAAATTGGCCTAATTGCTATACAATTGAGCCAGATGCATAGCACTTTTTTATTTTTTTATTTATTCCAGTATTATTATAAATTTATAAATAGGATAAGAAGTACATAAAGGAAATATATAATTACAGTGATTAGTTAGAGGTCAAATTTGAAAATATTAACGTATACTAAAGATATCAATATTGAATATTAAAATATTTCAGATGATTATAACAAGGGTTCCAAAACTCCATTTTGGGTAAAAAGAACACAGAAAGCATCATATTGTATCAGCGACAAAGTTCTAAGCCTTCAAAACTGCTACACAAAATTCGAACATGAAATTACATGTATCTATGTCTGTGGTATTAATAATAGCAACATGTTGATACTGCATGGTATATATGGCATAGAAACTTGTCACATATTGCAATTGTTCAAGGCTTTTTTGAGCAAGAAAGTTTCTGTGATTGTCATATATGATGACCAATGTTAACAAGCCCATGACATACACCAAAGTCCCGGGCTGAACTTAACGATTATGCAGCAGAAAATATATAAAGGACATAAACAAAATGATTATATGAAGGGCTATTTACATTGCAAATGATTTCTCTTCAATGACAGTATGAAATGAAGCATGCAGCAGTATTGCCAGTGATCAGTTGGATTGACAACCAAATTTGGTCGGTTGATACAATCAAACTTTCTGACAATGGATTCGTGTTTTTACTCATAATTGAGACACATCACAAAGAATATGCTTAAAAAAATCCTGCTCCCTCTAAATTACTTTCATTTTATATAATAAATGACGACGATACATTCATCAAGCAAACAGCCTTCTTCAACTATGTAATCAAACCTTGGATCTCCTTCTTTCTCTTCTTACCTTGCCTTCTTTAGAGTTAAACAATAAAATGATTGTTTTAGGTGATTTCCCTCCAGTCGTTACGGTAACAGTCTTCTCATAGTCTGCTCCATTAGGCTTGCCAAGTTTTGCCTCGTCCCACTGAGTCAACTTCTGAACTTTGGAAGCTTCCATGTCCACAGATTCAAAGGGAGCCTTTTAGAAGAAAGAAAACAATCAAATTAAAAAAAAAAGAATTTGAAGGTGAAGGTGTGAGGTGAGGTTCAGTGCTTAACACTTCTCTCCCACAATAATAACATTCCCAATTCAAAAGCCACCAGGAGCCGGATTATTTTGATTTATTTTCAAACCTGCTGCAGGCAGTACAGTGGTATTGTAAAGAGTTGTTCATGGATCTGGTACCTATATATGGTATGTCCAGTCTTTCATTTCATTGGTTCTGAAAGAACTATGTTTGCTGTTGTAACACAGCAATAATGTTCAAGGGTGCCTCTGTCATCTCCTACAGTATTTGAGAAGGTCACCAGAGGCTGGGACACAATCTAGTCTATCCAATGAGGTTATTATGAGGTGAAGGGAGCAGTAATGGGGTGCAGGAATAGATACAACAAATACATACCTGCGCTGTAATTCTCTGAATATTCATAGAAATAAGTCAAACTGAGTGCTAAAACATCACTGGTTAAGAGTTTAGAATGAACTACTGTAAGGTATGCCAAAGTTTTACATTCAATCAATCTAGCTCAGTTAGAACACAACAATAGAATTCAAAATCAATTCCTAAATTAACAGAAAGGACGTGGAAAATACCACCAATCAATCTAGCTAAGTTAGAAAACAACAATAGAATTCAAAATCAATTCCTTATTAACAGAAAGGATGTGGAAAATACCGTCTATGAACAAGACCAAACAACGCACCTTTCCTTTTGCGTCTCTGAAGAAATGTAGTTTGCTTCCGCTGAGAATGCACCAGCAGCGGAACTTCTTCTCGTTGTTGATACGGCTCACCCAACCTTGCATAAATATAAACTTGCTTCTTTCTGCCATTGTGGACGGAGACTTGAACCTCTTCAGTACCTTCTGAATTGCTATAGAAACAGATGGAAGGGGGCAATAATGTAATAGAACGAGACCCAGGGATCTGCCCACGCTGGGCGGCACTGGGCGGCCCCGCCCAGCACTAAAAATTACCGCCCAGCACTGTCTTAAAATCATGAATCCCGCCCAGCACTATTTTCATCTAAAATCCCGACATTCGAAACATTATATTCAACATAAATTGGGCCACATCTATCCTCATTTCCCCCCATTTGTCAAATTCACGTAAACACAGGTGCGGAGATATGGAGTATGCGTGGCTTTAATCTGCAGCATGCAGTTTCACACTACACTAGCTCTGTATACAACTTCAAAAATTGAAAAATGTCACCCCTCCCCTTAGACCCCTCCCCAGGACGGAGATAAGTTTACCCAGCACTCAGGAAATCCTGGGCACATCCCTGGAGACCCTTCATTAATGATTAGGATTACGACACTTCTAAATGTGAATAATTGTGTTGTAACACATGACTGGTTTTAATAATTAGACTTATAGATAATATGCAGTTCTGTACTACTGTACCTTTCCATCTTGAATAACCATTCTACATATATATAGACAAGGTGGACATCAATATACAAAGTGGGTTTCTCTTTAAGTTTGAAATTACCTGTTATGAGAAAATGTCTTTCTGGCAAATGTATTATGGAAAGCTTTTGAAAAACGACAAAATTTCCTTAGTTTAAATCTCCACCACTAATCATTTTCAGTAGGAAATTTTAATTAGCTTTAGCTGAAATCTGTGTCATCTCTGACAGTAACATTATCTACACAATATGTTCCAATTGGACTAGAAAGCAGTTATTATAGAAAACTCTCCCCCATTCAGGACTGGCTTGAAGCTTACGCTTTGGTGAAATGCCAATATAGTAACAAAGCTTGTTTCTTCGACTGCAGTACCAAGTTGGAAAACAATTCCAAATGAGGCAAAATGTGTGGATTTAACCCTGTATAAGCAAAAACCACTATATTTTAGTCAAGCAATTAAAAGGCTCAACCAGTAAGTTTCAAGAAAAAAAGTGTCATTGCTTCTAAATACCAGTAAATGACTCCATCTACTACAGCATAGCAGTTGTCTGTTTCCTTTTTGCCAATGCTATAATGTACTGAATATTTTTACTTAAAATTGCACAATAGTCTACTGCACTTTGTGAAGAAGAATGCTAACATTTATGTCCTTTTTCAATCCATCATGCATAGCTTTCATATCACAAACAGCTACGTATCTGTCAGAATCAATTATTCCGCATGTTAATCTCATTGAGTAGTCGTCATCATTGGGGCTCTTTTGAAGGGTCTTGCATACTTCTGAAACATTAAAAGTTAATTATTACGTGGCTCAGCAAACAGAACCGACACTCCTCTCCTATATCTTTTGACGATTTATTACTCAAAAGCCCAGGGGTTTACAAACTTGGAAGGAAGGAGAAACCAGGGTATGACTCAGCTTCAGTGATCAAAGTTTCACAAGCAATATGTATAATGATCACAGTATCAAATAGGAACATATTCTGTACTTCAGTGACAGAAATTTTGTAAATTATAAAATAAACAAACTTAAAAAAAAAGATAAAAGAGAGCTGGGTTTAATTATAAAATTGCATTTCGGAAAGGGATAAGAATAGTCACAATTATCGTTTTACATCATTGAGACATCTTAGATGGTGCAGAAGAAATGACTTCAAATCCTCACAGCTACCTATGTTTCTACTTTATCAAAGAAGAACGTACATTGTACACAGCTTGTCTTAAATCTTGAAGACTATCAGATATCCACTCAACATGATATTTGTGAAACAGAAGTAGAACCTCAACGACAAAGTCTCTTTTCACAGTTTTTACTCCCATCTCGTGATCCGATTAAAGTAACAAAAGCCATTTAACTCAGTGACATTACTTGACACTGTGAAGCATCTGTGCATAACTTATTAAAAGTAGTGAGGAATATCAGATATCAGCGCAAAAATATCTCTGAAAAACAAAAGAGGATCACAAACAACAGAATCTCTAATATTTATTTTCTCTTGTTTTGACATATGGTCAAAACGAGGTATGAAAATTTAAAGGAAATCCATGAATAAAATTAGTCACCATTTATCCATGATTTTCTTTCTTCTTGGCTCTCGGCTGTGAGGTAAAATGTTCTCTTCGATGTCGTAAGTTCAAAGGTCGCAGACTGATCCCAGGATGTGATCTTGCAACTAGCGTCGAGAGCGATCTGACCTTTCGGTTTACGCTGAATGTCATTCTGTTAAATTTAAATAACTTTAAATTTTACAAATTTATTATTCATTTGCAATTCAATATAAAAATTACTGTTCTTAATTTGATCGACATTCAATACCAAATGGAAACAATCAAATCTCCAAAGCATCAACAACAGAATAGCACATAAAAATCATAGCAATCTAACAAGAAAACTTGAGAGAAACAGTTCAGTAAAGGACTTGTACTAGTAAGAGATGATAATATCAGCTATGCTAATCAAATATAAACAAATTAGAATAAATCAATATGTACCCCCCTTGTAAAGTAAAGCAGGAATCAGTTTAAGGCTTCAACTTGACATCACACTGAGAAGCATAGAAAAATTGATGAACAGGAAGATAAGTTGTATTATAGAGTCAGAAAGTTTCCACAATATGTCCAACACTAAATTTCATTCACCAAATTCATTCAAAAACATTTTATGGCAAAATGACCTCTGAGGTGAACCAAAAAGACATCACTGTCATTTCTGACATTGGATGGATCTTTAAAAAATAATGATGGAAAAAAAATGCTTTATGATTGGAATGAAAATGGAAATTAAACCATGAATACTGCTTTAAGACCAACAGAAAGAATACATTCTCCTGTACAATTAATTGTTCAGGTTTTTTTTGTTTTTTTATTTAACTAAAGCTATTAAAAAAGATATCAAATCACAATTCTCCCAGCAGAGCATGTATTAAAACTTACCACTGACTTAAAATACATCAGCTGAAAGTCTTTTTCATTCAGGACAAACCATCTCTTCTTCCAGGTCTTGACTCTCCCTCCCAGTTTCGTAAGCCAGCCGCTCTTTCTTCCAGGAGCCTGCAAGAAGAGGATTTTATCCCCCGACGAAAGAAAATGTGATTCACAACAACATCCGCATGAATGAAAAGGGCATTTGCGATGAAATACATTTCTCAAACACTTAAAAAAGTTTGACTGTAAATGAGGGATTCGTGTACAAATCAACATTTTAAAGTTACTTAACTTAAAATAATTCATCGCCCAAAAAATATTTTCAGCAATTGTTAGGATTTTTGTCACACACTTAAAAAAACCTGACTATAAATGAGGGATTCGTCTACAAATCATTCATCGCCAACTTAAAATAATTCATCGCCAACAAAATATTTTCAGCAATTGTTAGGATTTTTGTCACACACTAAAAAAAACTGACTATAAATGAGGGATTCATTTGCAAATCAAGATTTTAAAGTTACTTTACTTCAAATAATTAATCCCCCCCAAAATATTTTCAGCAATTGTTAGGAGTTTTGTCACATATGGTCACATTTTCACTTTCAAGACCTGAAAAGCATAAAGTAGCAAGGTACATCTGTGGTACACTTTTCCATTACAAAACTGACTGACATGTTGTAAGAGAGTGAGGTTGTTTATACCTTGTTTG
>KN890202.1:19104-36631 GCA_000934455.1 Apostichopus parvimensis
CACAGTAAAGAAAATTTGCCCAGGGGGGGGGGGGGGGGGGGGAACTGGTAACCATCTCACCATCAGTATGGACATTAAACTTAGAGCTAAAATGCTAAATCTAGTTAATTGTAGTACATGGAACACATTCATGCATATATATTGTGTGGTTAATCAAAAGAAATCCAACCAGCTGCTTTTAAAGAAAAATATTTTAATCAAGATTTAGAAAACAGCAATAGCAGTTACAGATTGTGAAATTATGAAATAGAAAGAAAAGTTAAAATTGAACATTTTTGACTATTTTGCAGTTGGCAACCATTTAGAAAATCTCTGCATTTGAGCCTCCACCAAGCAAATTTACGTAGAATAAGCCACTATACTGTATGTACAGTACTGTATATATAATACGTCTCCACCTTCCTTCTTAAAAAAGGGGAATGTTCTTCATCAAACTCTTCCTAATCTTTACGATTCTACATTGTCAAACTTAATTGTGATACCAATTCGTTGGTTGATTACTTTAAAGATACCCTGATATCTCCAACAGCATCTAAAGAAAATGAGCCAATCAGGTTTCATTAATGTTCTGGATTTTTGATTGTCTTGTTAATTTGTATATATTAGAAGGCATGCAACTGTTATTTGGTCAGTCTTGTGAGTCTGTCTGTCTGTACCTAGTGTAGTGTACAGTGTAAACTAAATGCAACAGTACAGGTATGTCATAGTCAAGATACATCCAGTGTGCTTTAGCTTCTGATTAGGCCAGAGCTTGATCGAAATATACTGCAGGAGAATTTTTACGCATTTCATGTAAATGTATATAAACTATATGAAAATCATGAAGAAAATAAAACTTTCAGACTTTTCCTTATAATCGTGTAAAGCACAGTTAGAACACTTTTGAACTAAAGAGGTATAAATTCAACCTGTACATTCAAACTGTGCCTACAGATTCTACATTGCAAAAATTCTGAACACCGAAACCAACAATGTTGGATGTACACAGACCTACTTTCTTGGAAGGGAAGTTACCGAGATACTAACACAAAATCATACATAATGATCTCCATCGGGGATTAATTTATCCAGTATCGCATCCACAAAATGCTATGCAACTTTGTCACATTGTTATACAAGTTCAAAGATGTATACAGTAGTTCTTTCTTTTTTTTTACAAAGGAACCATAGTATTTTACAAAGGATAAAATTCAGAGCCTTCAAACTGCTACACAAAATTTGAACACTAAATTATTCCCTGTCCATTCACAGTTGTTAATTTTTTTAATAACTGAGAATTAATTTGACTTCATAAAGCACCTGCCACGCATCTAAGATGCTGCATAAATAATGAGTGTGACCAATGTATAAAGCAGATGTGTGTGCAATTTTACTTGGCAAGTTGACCATCCTTCAGTTTGAGGTGCACATAGCACTTTAGTAATTAATACCATCATTAACACACTAATCCCACTGACCAGAGCACCATCTGTGAAAGCGGCTAGCTTACCCTTTTCCAAAGCAACCATAAGCTGAGATGATAAAGAAAGATTGACTGATTGAATAATAGACTTTACAGTACATGTAGACATACACAGATGAACTTCACATTGAGTAACACACACAGAGACACACAGACAGACACACAGAAATGTTAAGTATTATTAACACAGATCAATTATTAGACAGACATTCACAAATGAAATTTACAAGAAAAATGTGTACTTGCTTCTTTTTTTTCATTTTTACTGTTCTTTTTTTTGGAAGTAATTGCATTTAGCAAAATTTCACAGGTGGCCTGCATAACACAGTGATGCATGTATACACATAAAAGGGCTTTGACTCTGGTTTTTCCTTTCCAGATGAAGTAAACTTCCTTATGACATACCCTGCATTGCCATAGAAATATAGAATGGATATAGAATATAGAATAGACCATGGTAGTTGAAGGCATTATGTTGACACCAAGAATTAGCTATGTATAGTAGTAATTGAAGCAAAAATTATTGGATGACTTAAAATTAAGGCACACAAGTTTGGTGTTAGCCTGTTATTAAACAGAAACATTTAGCCCAGCTGGTTTCATATCTTTCTCTGGTTTGATTTGACAATTAATGTCAGTGTTAGATCTAATTGCAAATGTTCAATCATTGTTAATACTTTTCAAAGAAGATTCTGTCATATGGCAATTTCTTATGCTCTTAATTTCATTTCATTGATTGTTCCATGTTGCATTTTATGATATCGTCAATTTTGTAGGTACTTTTTCCATTCATTGTCGTCTTATTGTTTACCTTTGTATTCTATATTATTTTATTTTATCATGATTATATTATTTTTATTCTACTTGTAGTTTTTATTTTTCACGGCCTCGGGGGAGATTAGCTGTACGCTAACCGAGTACACCCTTTAATGTTAATTAAAACAATTAATAGATCAGTATGGATATGTAAGTATAAACCAGAACTCTGTTTGTCAGGAAGCATACCAGAAGTGTCTTGTCTCCCTTTAGTGTTAATAACCTCTGAACGGTTGCTTTGCTGTAGTGTTCCGTATTTAATAACGGTCTGTGCTGTAGGGTTTAATATATAAAACCAAAGAGTGCAACCACTTTGACTGTTTCCATGCATCCCAGAAAGTAGACATGAAGAGTATAGTACATGTACCCTGACAGAAGTTAATTGTGATCACCATGTTAGTAACCAGGGAATAATTCAGTATTCAAACCTTATGAAGTAGCTTAAGAGGTTCTGAATTTTGTCTCGTGTAAACATATGGCACGTGTGTACAACTGCTATGCATCTTTGCACTTGTACAGTATACTGTATATACAGAGAGCAACTTGACCTGTTTGTATAGCACTTTGCAACGTGATACCAACTGAATTATTTCCTGGTACTTAACATATCATATTATTGACTTTGATGTTATCTATTTAAAAGAATTAAGCCCCCTGATATAAGTTGGTTAAAAACTAAGAATTAATTTGCATATTAGTGTGGTGAATTTGGAAACTGATCTTGATAGTGAGAACTAAAAAAAAATCATCATGTCTAATTGGAACAGATGAAATCACTACAATATATATAGATATAAAGAACCCAGAAGAAAAAAGCAAAAAAGAAACTTCAGTCTTAACGACTGAAAATATTAGATGTAAGAAATACACAGCACCTAACACAGTACTTACATCAACAACATAGCATAATAACTACATAGATCTCTACCTGTAAGAAACCATACCAACAATCAGTTATACGGTTACCCCATAGAAATTTAGACCAATCATGAAATCGATCATTATAACTGAAATAGAAGACATGTGGCATTAAGTTTAACAGCTGTACATATATATAGGTTAAACTTTGTGCAAAGGACCAAGCATCATCCTTTTGATTGGAACTTCAATTTTAACACCAAGTGATTTAATCTAATTAAAATTGGCAGACTTGGACGAATAACCTTTAACATTTATAAGTAACTCCTGGAAATGGGTGTCACAGTCCCTCATATTTTACCGTGCAAACTTTATCAGCTACGGTAATCAAGTACGATAGGTGTATGTGTACAAGAGTCAATTCATGTTCAATACAAATAAATTATCTTCTCATATATACATAGAAGAAAACAAAATTCAACACAGGGTACTCTTTGTTTTTGTTCTAAACCGCCATACCGTAAAGTTCGAATAACGATGGGCAAAGTTGTCGATGGAACTGTATTAACTGGTGACCATGAGAAGAAAGACAAACATATCACTGACAATGGCCCTACAAGCATCTCTTGATAATATCTCTGCATGGTTAATGATGGACGAGTAGGCCAACGTAAAGCATATTAAATTATGATGTTTTTAACACACTGAAAACCTGCATAGATGCTTCAATAGGTTCTTTGGAGGACAAGTAGAGAATTACTTTAAACTGACCAAATGTTGTAAACAAAACCTTACCTGATTTTTATATTTACAAGAATACCAGACTAACTGTACCTGTCCCCTCACAACAGTCTTCCAGGTCACTCTAGACAAGGTAGAGTGAGTGTCCAGATGGTGTGAGGAGACAGGTAAGTGAGGAGTGAAGAAAATTTGAAACTACATTATCTGACTCAGAATATTGTACAGTTGTATAGTTGTATATTGTATAGTTTAATGTCACTTTAGGTTTGAATGTGACAAGTGGTAATGCTGACAAACATAAAGTTGACCACAAAGTAATCAGAACATTGTTAATACTATGTAAGCCATAGTTTAACACAATTGATGAAAATTACAAAAAATTATAGAATTCCAGGTCACTTTAGAGCAGTGAACAGATGTTGTGAGAACAAAGGTAAGGATGCATGTCTTAAGCTAGATGATCAGAAATAATATCGTCTAAAATAGGATTTATCAAAAATTTGCTGAAAATCGAAAGGATCGCATTCGACAGGCTGATGAAATTTTGGAAGAACATGGTCTGTTTTGATGCCCTGCTGCTTTAATCTTGTTGTTCAGCTAAAATAATCTTTGACAAGTTGGAATCTTTCAAAACAGCTTGACATATTATCAAGACAATCAGTTCAAGTAAAGCATGAAGATATTAACCCCACTATTAGTCACCGACGACACACCATACTTCTTGCCTCATACTAAACATGTACGATACTACTGTTACAATACCTACAGTTCTAACTATATGCTGACTACGAGACCATGAGAAGTGAGCTACCGATATATCTTGAACATAAACTTGTCATATTTTTAAACTACATAGAAAACTATATAAAAGTTTATAAACAAAAAAAATAGCCAAAACAAAACAGTACCAACAACAACAATGGAAGATCAATTGGAAGTCATTTAGCATCCAAATTATTGTTTCAATGTGAAAGTTTAACCAATGATCATCATTATGGATGCAGTACAGTATACATGTATAGAATCACATTAATGTCATACAATCATTAGTGAAAAAAAATATTTTCACTTACTTCTGGTAACAGTCATTAGGTTTTCAAGACTGGAAGACATTCTTATGCCATTTTCTGCCACATCGTAAATTCTCTTCTCCTGGAAGTAAAGAAATGCCTTGCATGCATGCATTAAACTTGTAAACAACATGGTGTGATTCCGAATTGTCATACAACGGTGTCATAAAATCTGGACCGACCATGCCTTGCACACTAGCATGTAGCATGGACACTGCGAAGTTCGGACACCTAAGCATTAAACACCCCAAAACTATAACTTCCTTTTATTGACAAATATGTAAGTACTTGCTTGCACACGGTTCATTTTGGAGAGAAAATAACTGTAGCTTCATACTTTTTGGTTCTTCCTGTAGGTTGTCATGGTGAAATCGTGTATTTCTTAGGGGTGTCCGAACTTTGCAGTGTTCCGAACTTCGCAATACTGAGTATATAATGTATATCATATTGAGTGGAAGCTTACTACCAGTGGATATTATAAGCTCTCTACTGAGAGACCAACATTTCTATTAATCCAAAATTTTTCATTAACATTTACTTAATCATATCAAAGTGACCACAGAATGATCATGTTGCCAACTATGATACCATATTTACAAGAAAAAGTGGGTCATAATTTATATACAAAGTTGAGTTATATTACATAATTCCATTTTTTTTTTTTGGACAATAAAATCTTCTTCTGGCCTCCATCTCTCTCTAACTGACCCTCCCTTTAATATTTCCTTCAAGGTTTTGGAGTCAAAAATAACCTTTATTACCAAGCCATAGACAAACATAACACTTGCAGAAAGAGAAGGGTGTTTTCTAGCCTCTAGCACAAAAAATGATTTACAATCCAAGAATGTTTATGGAGCCAGCAGCTAAAATCACAATGCGGAATACCATGTTGGTGAGTACTGTATGTATTTTACAGTGCTATAAAGGAACTATACCTGCTTACTTGCTAGTTACAGCAATAAAGACTACCTTCAGACAATATCAATGAGACACATTTCTTTGTGATTGGATTGATGTCACATGAAAATGTACCGACATGTATGTCACAACCTCCAAATCTAAAGAATAAATTTTCTTAAATGTGGCTTGGCGAGATGAGTCAAGACTTATTTATCTCACTTTTAAAGAAATCTAAAGAAACAACACTGATGGTGTACAGCAAATAGTGAGAATGAAGCATGAGGAATGTATATTAGGGATGGACAGAGGAGGGGGAAGGGGAGGGGGGAAGGGGAGATAATGGCAATATGTTACAAGAATGGTTAATGTGAATATTTGAAGTCTTCACAGCCAACCACAAAATTGCTTCACATCTACTGTAGGTAAAAATTACTTTTCGCAAGTCACAAATTATCCCCCATACTGCAATTCTTTCCACTCCATGAAAAAGTCAGATATCATACTTACCACAGTCGATGTCTTGTGTTTAGGCAGGGGCGGTGGGGCGACCTGACGTTTATATGGGTTTGATGTCCTGAAAGATGAGTTTTGGTTGTCCTTTGAAAAGAAGTCATCGGGCGTCTCTTCCGGCGGTTCGTCGTAATCTGCATCCCAGGGGTTCTCATTTGCATCACGTCCCACATTTGCAACGATGACCTTCTGCTCCTCCTTTTCCGAGGAACTGTTTGAGGAATGAATGGTCAAACTCTCTGTAGAAGCCAGAGGGAGTCTGTGAGTTTCTTGCGGTTTAGAAACAGACGCAGGCTTCATGTCACCGTTACTTGCGCTAGGTGTTGTCGTCTTATTAGTTTTGCTGATCTCTGACGAACCGCTCAGCCGGGTGAAGTCTCCGCTTACGTATGAACAGGATGAAGGTTGTCTATCTACGTCACTGTCACCACCGTCAGCTGATGAATATTCATGAGAAGAACACCGAGACGTTACCGCCGTGTCTTCATCAATTAAATCAGTAGGCTCAGAAGATACTTCAATAACTTTCTCATCATTTCCGTTATCCCGACACGGTTCTCCGTTGGACTCAGCACTACCGTTCTCTTTCAAGTTTTGAGTGTCTAAAACGTTGGCTGTGGCAGTCACCGAGTCGGCGATTGTATTAAGCAGCGAGGGGACATAACTATTCGAGTCCACGTTATCGTAGCGGACGTTCGTATCTTCTGGAATCGTTGGCTCTGTAGCTCTCTTGTAAGGATACTTGGTCTCAATGTTGTCCGTGTCAATGACGTCCAGGGATGCTCCAGGGGTCAACAGCTCTGTCGAGAGGGAATCGCCAAACCAGCTCTCTTCGTCACACGGAAGGACCTCCGGGAGATATTCTCCCGGTATCGTCATCGGACAAACCGCCCCCAGGAGCTCCTTCACGTTGTCGGACATGGTGTCGAGTATTGCATCCGCATTTTCCGAGCTCAGCAGGTGATACGGAATGAAATCACAGACGTCGATGGAAGGATCGTCGATGGGGGGTTTGCTCCTCGTTCGAGGCCAGGTATTCCAGTCTAACGGTGCCACATTAGGGTCGCCCTCCTCCGCTTGCGGGAACATACCGTCTTCTTCCTCCATCAGATCAGGAATTTGGCAAGGTACACTCAAGCGACGATCGTCGGGTTGATTGCATTTTGCATCGTTGGTGTCGCAGGAGTTAACCTTGGGTGGCTCTGGTGCTGGCGACTCTAACATAGGGAAGGACGATGAGCTGTTCCTGATGGGTAGCGACCACTCCCACTTGCCATCACTGTTAAGTATGACAGGACACGGAATACTGTGGGCTGAATAGAACAAAAAACCATTCAAAATACAAGGTCCACATCTTGAGGTTAAGAGGAAATCACATGTTATAACTTGTCTAATAAAACTGAAACAAAATGCAAACTTACAAAACAGGGAGTGTGTTATCCAATTCCACAGGTATTTCCTCTACACATTTCTGGCACAGAATTTAAATTTTTGCTGAGCACTTTCTCTTTTTCCCTGCCCCCTCCCCCCACCCCCCAGCAAGCAAAAAAAATAGTTGCGTACCAATAATCTCTCACCAAGCACTCCAGTATTTAATGATATGAGTGAATAATAAAGTCAATCTGGTACAGTAACTCCCAAGTAAAGATCAGATTTTAACCTTTTAAGAATCTGAACTCATATTAAGTACCATCCTCTTTTCCTCCCTTCGTCTTCCCCTTCGTCTTCACCTTCCCCCCAATCCCCCTCCCTCCATCAACTTTGGTTTATGTTACTACCAATCTATAAATTAAAGTAACATACCACTACACATTGCAAAAGTTTAATTCATCACCTTGACTGGAGTCTTTACCTCCCTTAATTCTTCACAATCCCCCCGCCCCTTCCCATTCCCCAGCCTTCATCAACTTTGGTTTATGTTCAGTACTACCAAATAATCAAATTAAAGTAACATATCACTTAACAAGGTATAATTCATCATCTTGGATTAAGACAGACTGGTGGATCAATGCCTCATTAACTACTGTACCACATACCACCATCCTCTTTCCCTCTCTTTGCCCCCCCCCCAATCCCCCTCCCTTCATCAACTTTGGTTTATGTTACTACCAACTAACCAAATTAAAGTAACATACCACTACACATTGCAAAAGTATAATTCATCATCTTGAGTTGAGACTGGTGGATCAATGCCTCATTAACTACCACATACCACTGTATATATGAACTGTTCAACTTGAAAGAAAAACAATTAAGCATCCCACAATATATATACGCACAAGAAATGACATGTTACAGTCAACCTACAGTAGTGTGTGTCTGAGACAATGATCACATTCCAATGTCTTGTGTTGTTTATCTATGCAACAAGCATCATGTGATATAACCATATATGGGTTCAATCTGTCCGACATGAAATGTTTCTATCTTCAAATCGAGTGTATTCCCAAACTTGAACTGTTATATACAATTTGAATATCTTAATGTACACACGGTACAGCGTAAATATGACATCTGTATGGTACATATCTCACACAGTGAAGTAACAGCTCTGACAAACCTTCTAATATCTTGTGCAGGACTGATATCATTTTGACTGCCTCTTGGTTCTCCTCCTTATAGCCACTTAGTTCCTTTTCCAACTGAAAATGAACCAATAAAAAAAAATGGATTTCAACATTTATGCTTATATCAAAAACCAATACTAGATAGTGTGATATAGTATAAAATAGGATGCCAATAAAATATCACATTTAGTGTCTGTTGGACTAAAAAGAAAAAAGCTTACAATATATGAAAAACATCTATAAGTACGGTAAGTTGCTTAAATGGGCATAACAAAATTACTTTCACTGATGCTGTCTTTATCCACAACAACAACAAAATTGTTGCTTAATTACATTAATCACCTCTGATATTGTGTCTGATACCAAGGATTTAACCTCCTCCACTTTAAATTCCACTGCTGCTTTGCTTTCCTGGTGAATAGTTTCCTGGAATAAAGTCAAAGTACACAAAAACATCTTTTTTTCTTTCTTTTTCATTTGACATTTTGCATTGCAATAGTATGAAAAACAAGTAGTGAAAAATTGGCCATGTTTTTTTTTGCTACTGTATTATAGTTAGGGTTGAATAGTTCAAAACAGATTTTGCTACCCAGTCACCCAGTGGCAGTCTTTATATATATATAGTTTAAAGCTTTGCTAAATTAATTAATGTGCAGTTATAGAGCAGTACATACCAGCACGTTTCGATTAGAAACACAAAGTAATCAGAAATTGATTTAAGTCAAATCTGGGTTGTTTAAATCTACTGTACTATTGACATAGTTTGACCAGCAACCATGTGAACGGTAACCCTGGACCCTTTTTTGGTAAACTTTTCCAATATTTCTCAATATAATTCAATATCTAGTTTACTTCGTCGCTACTTAACATTAACAACTTAGCTGAATCACAGGCAGACTGACTGACTCAAGAATGACAAAACTAATCAGATTTGATATACTGTTTGTTTGTTACTAGATTCATAATGCTTACTGATGGTCAATGAAAATCCTTGACAGAGTTATGGACAATACTGTACCTTTCATGCTACAGTACAAACACTACTGCGCTGTAGAAAGATTATTCCACTGGGTTTAATTTCCATACATTTACATTATCATGCACAATATAGTATGCACTACTGTTCCATTTCCAAATACAAAATCCTGCAGACTGTTACATAAAATGTGATAATATGGTTCATGTTGTATCTAAGAGGTTTGGTACATTTGCAGATCTCCAAAAATGTATGCCTCATTTCAATATACATGTGAATTTTTGGTGTGTATTCTATTACTATGGTAACACTGTCAGCTGATGTACCTCATTATTTATTTTTCCCTTTGAGCATCCAGTACATGGTACTCCAGGTAATTGCAAATTCAACCATAATGGAGCTTTAATATACATGAGCAAATCAGTGCATATGACTCAATACAACTTCACCTACTGTACTGTATGTTAATTTATCTTGTGACCGACCTTTTCACAGCTTCCTACAGTTAACTTTTAAGTTAACTTCATATATGTGAACTTCTTTCCAACAGAGATCCTGTTGAGGTTACAGCACTATTTGTTCCCACTATCGATTGCAGTAACCGATACTCTCTACCTATAATATAAACTACAATCTCCTAGCCAGAAACTTTATGATATGACTGTACCATCTAAATTAGTTTTTATAAATATATGCCTTTATACTGCATAATCCCACAGGAAGCATAACATGATAAAATCAGTGTTTCCATGGCTAGGCATATATATGAAAACTGTATACACAGGTCTCACGATGCAATGAATAGTACTTTGCAACTTGCAGTCAACAAAGTTTTATTACAGTGCCAGTTGAATTGTCGAACATATATTCCCATGAGGTGGAAATTATTAATATTATTTTGCCATTTACATATGACATATTGTCAGCATATTGTTTATGTTTCAAAATGGTGTAATTTGTCTTGGGAATCGTTTGAGTTTTTATCACAGTTACACAATGACATGTATTAAATATATACAGCAGATTGAAATTATATATTACAAAAACACAGAATCACAGCCATGCAGTAACAGATGGGCACAAAAAAAGGTTCAATGGAACTTTCCAATACTGTACATACTGTAGAAATGGTCAGGTCTGTCAATTTCAACATACAGTAGCTTCCAGCTGTCAACATGAAGTTTACTCAATATCCTGCATTTATGTATTATTCATTATTACTAATACACTCTAGTTTCATAATAGCACATACTGTACCTACAGTAACCACCCACACACATTACAGGAACATACTGTGAAGCTATTCAAACTAATGTATCACGTTTAATTTTCTAGTTCACTGTAAGTAGCCTGGTTTCGAAGAGATATGGATACAAATAGTAGTGCACACTGGTGGATGGGGTGGTTGACTTTTGCTTTCTTTGTTATATGTGTCAGTTCTTACTCCGTTCCTTTTTTTTCTTTCTTTTTCCTGTTTTTCTTGCTCTTGAAAAGTCAATGCAGAAAATTCAACAGTTCTGTACACTCCATTCCATACTGTATTACTGTATTGTAACAGTCAGTTGTAAAGCAAACAAGATTTAATTTCTCATTCTGTGTTTCTCTTCTACAGACGGTAAAACCACAGCTTGGGTAATGAAACTTTGATAATAAGTAATACATTCATGCATCGCCGCGGTCATACAGTATATTGTCTTCTCACCTGTTTGATCAATTCCTCCTGAAGTGCAATAACTTCATCTTCTTTCTCCTTCACGGCACTTTTAAGACTTTCTACTTCTTTGGAGCTTTCTTCCACTTCCAATTTATGGGAAGAAACTGCTTCATCTTTCTTCAGTTTCTTGATTTCATTGCTCAGTTTATTAACCTGTGGTTGAACAATTAATACTTCATCTAAGCATCACCTCTAACAGACTATACAGATCTATATGTAAAACTCGTCCAACATACAATAGATTTATGCACACGTGACTTATTGAACCATGTCAGTAAATAATACATATCTAGTCTTCCACAAATGGAGAAAAGATATCATAACCTGTTCTATACATCATAAGATATCATATATATGTTTGGCCTAAAGTTCTGCTTTGATAGCAGGCCACTATTAAAGACTGTTATGAACATACAGTACAATATACAGTAGCTACAAAGCTGACAACTTTAGCATGTTTGTTTAAGTAAAACTAAGTACATGATGCTATTGAGGTCCTACTGTACTGTACTGAACTGTACATACTGTACATTACAGTACCGTACAGCACAATATAATTTGCAAGATGCATAGAGAGAAGTTACTAACCTCATCACTGGCTTTAAGAGCTGCAGCTTTTGCATCCTTGTTTTCTTCTCCTAGTTCTTGTAACTTGAAAAGAGGAATAAACAAATTCTATTTAACAACAACTTATATAGCTACACATGATATGTTCACACAAATGATCTTGATGTGAGACATAACAACACTACTTTGGTTGTTTTGAAATATATATTTTAATATACATTTCAAATATCAGTTTTACTGTACATCAAGTTCTGTTGCCTTTGTTCTAACTTTAACCTTTACCAAAACAATTCTAGTATAATACTCAATAAGGAAACCAACATATCAAGAGCAAAGTGGTTCTATTAATGATAAAAAGATCCAACTCTTCAGTAAACACCGAAAGAAGAATAGGTTACAATTAGCAGTTCCTTAAGATATGAACAGAAAAAAATTCTGACATGAGCAACATGTCTGGGCACTTTGGGTGGTAGAATGAGAAGAAACTTTATTGACCAGGAGGGTCTAGTCATAGAGGGTGAACAGTGTTAAAATGATTACCAGTTCACTCTAGGTACATACAAGAGGGAGAGTGGTGAGGTTGTGAGGAGACAGGTAAGCCAGGAGCACATTTCTTGTATCTAGGGTCCAGTCATACTGTAGGGAGTGTACAGTGCTCAAACATGTTTATTTTGATAGAAATGTTGGCTTCACCTGTCTGTTTACCCTGAACATTAAAACACAATATATGGTTCTTGTACTTTCTGCTAAAGCTGGGTCTTCACATTATCAAATTATAATACACTACTTAAGACATATTCTTTTTAGGTTATCATGTTTACAAGCCAAAGACAGAACATTCCCATGCATGCAACATGAACATGTACAGTTAGTAAACTTGTTCTAACATACATGTCATTATGCTTGCAAACTGTGGTTTCCTTTCACCATTTCTGGATCATTGCTAAAAAGACACATACTCCACATAAATTCACCACCTCCTACTGACCCACTTACTAACTTTTCCTCTTTAATACCTCCCTGTGATAGCCTACAGAACTTAAGTTAAAAATTAAGAGTGATGTATGCAAAGCAGAGGCTGACCCTGTTGTAAAGCAAACTTATACAAGATAAACAATATCATTAACAATTTCTAAGACATAAGAGAAACAAGATTACAAGAACAGAAAGGAAAAAACATTACACAGAACATACTTAATTGAGCTACTGTACCTAATTACAATCTCCCAAGTCTTCTGTGTAGAACTTTTATATGATCAAAGAATGACCAATATATACACTGTAGGAAAGATGTGAGGTTTGGTAAATAGAACACCAGCTTTAAGCCAGTAAACTCCCCTTCAAAGCTTGACCTATACATATCTCTAAAATCACATCACAATACACACCGCATTTTCCTGACCCGGACACCCCTACTAGTGCATACCTAAGCTAGGCCTACGTTTTACGATTCCCAAATGTTCTCACAGAGGGCCAATAGCTTCATGAATATAGTATTTATCTGAGGACTTACTAGGAATCTACCATTTTTTACCTTTTCCCATACGTACTGTGTTCCCTCAATTTTTCGTATTTTCCCTCCTCAGAAACTTCCCTTAAAACTTGTCCATGATGGATTTATAACCAAGCTTCACCCAGACAAGGATAGGATACTATGATTAGTATGAAGTATACAGACCTAGCACAGCCTTGGACTACCACTTTTTTATCTTGCAAGTAACAGACAGAAGTAATGAAAGAGTTATCATATGAAAGAATCCTTACCCTAGTAGCCAGAACATGCCGAATTTTTAGAGCTTGCTGTCGGAATGTACGAAGCTGGCCATCAAGAACTTCATAACGCTGTTTCCAGTACGATATGTTTCCCACTTGTTCGTTAGGCGAGTTCGGGCTTAACGTTAGGCCCTCGTCACAAAGGTTACCATTGTGTCCGGAAATATCGTCGTTTTCCTGAATGTGGTAGTCCGGTGAGACAGGTGTTGGAGGCGAAAGCGAGAAATTCGGCGATAAATCCTCTAATCCAAGAGCCTGCAGCTCGTTTGTTTCAGATTCCTCTGCTTCCATTGCCTCTTCGTAATAGGACTATGTAGCCTTTGTTGCTTACTTTGTGCAGTGTGTATTGTATGTGCTATATTATTATGCATATAAATGTTGAACTGTACCTGACATAGCTAGACATCCGCAGACAACACACAATGTAAATATATTATGCATTGAGTCATCATTATTCACATGTAAGTCCCAAGTTTTTAATTCAAGACTTTCACTTGCGGTAACAGATGCACATAAGTTCCTAAAGATCCCGTGAAAGAAGGAGAAGGGTCATTATTCCCATCTAACGTCTCCTCCTATATTATTTAAGATGTATAAATCTAACAGAATCAGCCTTGCTGGACATCAACTGGGTACATTTTAGATCAACGTTTATGACAAGGGATATGTTTTATCCCGCTTTTCTTTTCATAACTTGTGCACAGTTGTGATATTGTTCTTTCTTCTTCTAGCTGACAGGCACGATATTTTATTCTTCTGTTGTCATTTTCAGCGGAACAGTGACGTACAACACGAACTTTTAAGGTCAATGCACTGTTTGACAGGACCAGAAACTTTAGTTTCATACCTCGGGTTCACGGAACTCTTTGAAAACGTCTAGTTTCCATCGAAAATATAACGACGTTGACATCTTGAATACCAAGTTTTTATTTTTGTGCAAAATGGAGGACTATTGAAGGTGTACAATATTTAGGAAGCTTGTTGAAGTGATGATTACAAGTCATCATTCTGATTAATAGTCTCATTAAGCCTCTTTTGAATTCTAACATTGCTCAATTAAAGGGTGTGAAGACTCGCGCAAAAAGAAACGCCGGTAATCTGACCTAGTTTCGAATGAGGTGTAACAGAAGTGTTAGACACCACCATCGATCCCAGAAAATACACACACAGCTTGCTACCATCGGTAATTAGACACTACTAGTACGTAAAGTCAGTACATACAGCTGCGGTTGATGCCCACAACACAGTGTACAAACGATACAGCGATGGACATCTCAGGTCCAGCTAAAGATTACAAGGTATCACGTTTCATTACTGTGCTGTGTGCATTTTGTAGCGACACCAACAAAACGTCACTTGCAAGCAACAGAAAGATAACTTTTTCAGATGGCCGCACGCGGTTTGGGGCGAGTCTTCAATGTCTTTAAGTATTTAAAAACATATTTTCCATGCGAGTTTTCTTCCCTGACATTGGCGAGTGTTCGATTAGATAATATTCAATGTCTCAGTGAAGAAAAGATGGTTGCACTGTGGCAGTAAGCTTTCCGCCCCTGAAGGTTTGTCTATCAGTGACTATTAATTTGACCTTGGCGTCTTTGGCAGTACTCATGAATGTCAAATTACTGGTTCTGACATTATAACAACTACTTTACTCACTATATAATCTCTAATTCAACATTTTTTTCCTTTTAATTAACAGTATTTTGAAAGTGAGAGATATAATATTATAGCTGACAATTTATATAAAAAGGGAATATTTATACATACTGAAGGCCTGTGGGTAACTGAAAAGCTGCCACATCATGTAACCTTTTCTTTGAAAACTTGATAGAATTATATGTTAGTAGCCATATGCAATCACTATCCGGTGCGAACGTATATTCATTAAAATTTCAAAATGTTCCCTTTTGTTATTGAAACAGTGCTCGTTTGTTAATAAAGAAAATATGAAAGAAAATGTAATTTAAAAGTAATGAGACATTGAAATAGTGGAATTTGTTTTGCATAAAATGCACGTATGGTCCAAACTTGATCAACAGAAGGAAACATGGAAGCATACTACTTACATGACTGAGTTCTATAGTGGAACTGTCTGATTGTAATTATTGATTTTGAAAAAGAGTAAAGAAAAAAACAGAATTACTGTGCTCTAACCGACAGAGCAAACCCAGTCAATTAGTTAGTATCGATCCATAAAATGTTATGTCTAGTTGGGGGCGCCAGACAGAAAATAAAGTTTGGCTGGGAAATTTTAAACAATGGAAAAGAGCATGAAATTTTCGCAAGAACGGGATTCGATTCAGTGGCCTCAGAAATACCAGTTATGTTCTCTACCAACTGAGTTATCTAGCCCTTAGTTAGGGCCATCACTTGACGTCCATTTCTTTAGTTTCTCGTTGTTCATTTATTGTACAATTGATTTTGTGACCAGAGTCATATTTTATGCCAGCTTCATCCACAACAAAATCAATGAACTACACGAATTTCAATGCAAGTTGAGTAGGAATACTTTCCCAAATGTTGTTGCTAATATAACCTAAGAGGACTGCCTGTGACAGAGTTATTACAATTTCGCATTATCAATAAGGCTAGAAATAAGGATCTGACATAAATAAAATGGGGTTAAAGGGAACATTGCAGATATTTAGAATATTCTGAAGGTAAAGAACTTGAAGTTTCAAAATACACACTGGAAGGTGACCGGCCTGTTAACCCAAAAGTTTGCTATTGTATTGGGTTATCCGTTCTCCAAACAATCTACCTTAATTAATTCTTTCAGTGAAAACTTTAGACAAAAGCGTTATTTTGATGTTGCGGACCAAAGATTCGAAAACTATAAGGGGGGGGGGGGTGCAGAGGAACCGAAAACTAGTGGGCTGAGAAATATTTTCGGTTCGATCGTGCTGGGATTTTCCCAGACGTCAGAAAGTTTATCTAGTGTTTTGGAGCTTGCTGACGTCAATAATGCACACTAGCTTTCATGCATTCCGAGCATGGAATCTGACGGGCACAGGGTGGGGGGGGGGGGCATGGGGAGTCTGGTAGATCGTGACTTAAAGGTAGTCAGTATAGGCCCCAAATTTATAGCCACTATAATTGTTTTCAAAAGTTTTCAAAAAGTACTTTCCTGGAGGTCTTTACTCTCCAAATTGTTCTTAGACTTTTTTTAAGGTACGCATAATATGACTGAATATCCGTTAGGAAAAATTCATCGAGGGTTGTAATCAAAAAGTTAAAGAATTGTGACCAAAGGTGACCATATTTGCATATCTAGCATATTTGGGGCCAATACAGCATACCTTTAATCCCTGTGGAAGCTTCCATATCATGAGCCTAAGAGTTTGCGGACCGCTTTTGTAGACACTTAAATGTATTTCTATCAGTGCATGCCAGTGGCGTAGGAAAGTACTTTTGAGTGGGGGGGCTGAAGACTGATGGCCGGCCTGGGGGAGGGGTCTAAGGGGGGATTTTTTTTGCATTTCCAGGCGGCCTCAGATGCAATTTGGTGCAATATAGCACACTTCAACACCCACTCCATTTTGTAAATAATTTTGCATTTTCACCTGGCCTTAG
>KN890202.1:36728-54306 GCA_000934455.1 Apostichopus parvimensis
CTTAGACCCCTCCCCCATTTCAGTCACCACTTCCAGATCTGTCGGCAAATCAAATATGACTTAATAAATGCACCAGATTGCATCTAAGGACGTTTCAAAACTAAAAAAAGGGGGACACCCCTCCCCTTTGACCCCTCCCCCATTTCAGTCACCACTTCCAGATCCGTCGGCAAATCAAATTCTCCACACCCCCCCAACAAAAACCCCTTCGCTACGCCCCTGAATGCACGCTAGCTTCCATGCATTCTGAGCATGCAAGCTGATGGGCACATGGAGAGGGGGGCATGGGGACTCTAGTAGATGGTGACTAAATCCCTGTGGAAGCTTCTTTGTTGTGAGCCTTCTTTGTTGTGAGTTTGCGAACCACTTTTATATACAATTAAATGTGTTCCTAGCAGTGCATGCTGTTTTGATATATGTCCATTTAAATTTCTGAGGCACATTATTTTAAGGCTTTTATTCAATTATATGATTAGACCATGATCTTGCCTCTTACATATTTTTATCCCAGATAACGAATCAAGAAGTCTATATAAGTCTATGGAAACTATATATTAAGAGGTGTTTGTCTTTTTCCAGTTTGTCTTTACCATACTTTAAAGCCACATATACAGATGATACAAAACTAACCTGGGAACTTCATGAAAGTTCTTAATCTGGGACACCATATTTGCTCGGAGCTGCCAATATAGTGAGTACAGTCTACCTTGGGGGTAGGGGGGGGGAAGGGGAAGACTGTAAATTACTGAGCAGCCAATGTAGTGCTAATGTCAAGTGCTATGACAGCATACTTAGAACTTTATTCTGTATCAACTTTAGGACAATTCACTTCATAAGTAGGAATGTTATTTATTTCAAATGACAGGTAGCATACGTAATATTTGGTATAACCATTGTTAGTAGATGGTACAACGTACCATTTTACGATGCCATTGACTTCATTATGGCCTGAGGAAGGGCAAGGTCAGGTCTGTACATTCAACATTTTTCAAGGAGGGGAGGCGGAGGGAAGGGGTGTAGATCAATTTTGAAACCAACCTTAGCCTATTTGGTACCAAACTGGCATCAATTTGGAACCAACAAAAAAAAACATGCCCTGTTTATGCATTTGGTGGGGGGGGGGGATGAGGGGTGCACTTAATTCTCAAAGAAATGCATTTTTTAATTCAACATGTTACTTTAGAAAAGTTTGTTTAGCAATGAAACAAAAATAAAACTAATTCAAAGAGAGTGGAACTTTCTCTGCAACTTTTTATTTTAATTCTTCAAATACAAAACAAAAGTATGTACAATGCAAAGAAGGTTTTGCCATTACAAAATGGGTCATAATTAATTGTCTTTTGTTATTTTACAAACTGTACATCTTTATTCCACAACGGCATTGGCATCAAGATGAAAATATCTTCACTTGATTGCAAAAGGCAACAAGTAACAGAGTCTTGACGTAACCTCTCTACCTCTTTCAGAGAGATTTTCCATGTTATCCGCCCTGTCAATGGTCCGTGGGGCAGCTCAGACAGAAACATCTTTCAAAGCTTTCGTCGTAGCTGTAATATGAAAAGAGAAGAATATGAGTTGAGAGGAACCAAATTAAAATTTCAGGAATTCATAAGTTGGAATCTACACATGGTTATATTGTATGTGAAGATTGTGGATCAAACAACCTCACAACTTCACTTTTGTTGAGATTTCAATGTCAGAGGCAACTGTACAACATGTAACATTCATTCCTAATCCTGTGCTATAAAATGAGTGGTGGAAGGGTTCCTGCTGTAATGAGCACCACCTTACTCTCCCATATAACGAACCACAGTACCGTAGCGTACAGTACATAAATATGTATTTCATTTCAACCTTTAACAGTACAAAATTCTTCAACATTGTTTTGAAAGTTGTGAACTATAGCGCCATCTCTGTATCTCAGCCTTCTTCATTTTAACAAAAAAATTCTCAAAGGGTGGAAGGGGAGACACCTCACCTAAACTATAATCATATCCCCTGATACAGAAATGGTGGTTTCTACCCTTTGATGAACAATTATCATTTAGACATGTTATGTATGTATACGTAATATTGAAGTTATCTATGTTGATATATATGTTGCTTTCTATCCAGCTGCTGTATTCAAAGATACAAATATTTTAAGATATCATTTTCTTGCTACAAAATCACTGACTCTACAGGTGTCATTATTCAAAGGGATTTGTCTGGACTGAGACAGTTTAACAGAAAAAAAACTCTTACCACAAGAAATAATGTGAGCACTCTGACGGTGACACAAGATACTGTACCTAACAAATTTTGCATGTGGTAAACTATGAAGACAACTCTATTGACTGAGACAAAAACATTGAAACTTGAAAGAAAATCCCAGGATCATTTCTTTCAAAATCCCTGGACCAAAGTATCAACCAATAGGAGCAAACCATTTGTATATATGTATTTTTCAAATTTATAACATGACTGCATCTATCTAACACACAATTTATTTGGCAATAATCCAATGTCTATCCGGTGACTGAATTACAAAAACAAAAAAAAACAATATTAAGATGACGTCTAGAAAGAGTAATTAAATATCCTATTTCTAGTGAAGGTGCTTCTGCCAAGATTGAGATCAAAGACAATAGTATTTATTTTTGAAAATATGTTCCCTTGGCAATACTCACAATAAAAAGTTTCTTTATCTACATTGATTTAGCTTCCTGTATTCTGTTTACATATTTTCCCTTCGTTTCCTGATGATGACCTCAATGAATTTGTCATATCTACACTTAATGCCAAGTAAGCAGTAATCAATTAACAAACTCACTGTGGTACAGTTTTATGTACATGCAATGTAACAAACAACTTCAATCGTGCTATTTGTAAATTCCCTGACACTGTGTGACTTTTGAATTGACCAATGAAATTTGACTTTCACTTGATGGATTACACCTTTAGTCATTTCCTCACCCCTTTAGTATACATGATTATCTTGATATGTCAAAGCTGTGTTACATTTGTCATTAAATTGATAGAAACCCATTCATAGTTTCCATATTCCTAGCAGCTGTTTTGGTGGCTCACAACTCTATTTTATATCATATTATCAAGATTTGTGAAGAATTCCTGCATTCATTTGTATCCAATAAAGTTATGCAGCATTCCCTGAATATTCTGGTTAAAATTGTTGATACAAAAGATATTTCCATGCTACCTATTTGATTTACCATTGGTTTGACCACTTACATTTTTACAGCAGCATTGTGGGTTTATTTGGGGTTGATTTTGAACTCTATTGAACACTAAGCTCCAATATAAAAGTGTAGTTAGTTAGCTTGATATTTTATTAGAAATAATTCTGTGAAAATGTGTTTTTGATCTCCAACTGTTGCTTGTAATTTATACTAACATGATAAGAATCTGGGCAACAAAATGCAAATTAAATTCTTTAACTAGTTGCTTATTAATATTCACTGTGTCAAAAAAAAATTGGAGAGGGTCATATTTGACCAATTAAAAACTTGTATTTTACTTATATATTCAGCACTGTAGGTTTGATAAAACTGTTGACCAAAAAAATAAAATAAAAATAGGAGAGGGTCTTATTTTGAACAATTACAAGCTAATTTTTAGTAACATTCAGTACTGTAGGTTTGATAAAACTGTTGACCAAATTTTTTTGAATAATATAATTTCAATTATGAGTCAAATGTTGGAAAAAATATATCAACCGATTAACTTACTTGATAACAGAACACAATGAACAGAATACACCTTGGCAGGACAGACACTCTCTGCAACATTGTGAGCATATCTGTTGATCGCAGAAGGAGCAGGCACCATAGGCTGAAGCACTATTGAATTTACAGGAAGAACATCTCGCTGGTGGAGGAGGTCGGGGTTGACCTACGATAACAAGATAATCATCTTCATTATACAATCTGGATGATTCTAATACTGTAACTCCAGTATATGTGTTGTCTCTGTGACAAGATGATATCAGGGATCATTAATCGTTAATATCATGAAAGTTGAACGGACAGGGTTATTTCAGAGACCAGTGGACAAGCGGATAATTTTTACCGACAAAAATGTTAATGCTTTTTTTTCTTCCGTGTGATTAAGCAATTAAAACTTTGATTAAATTATAATGCAAGCATTTTGCAAAACTAAAATGCACAGTCAAATAGTAGGTGAACTCTTTGGACTTTTTGAAGAACAGCCTTGTTCAAATAACATTTTGCTCCCCACATCATTTGTCAAAGTAGCCAAAAACTCCAGGAGTAAAACATTAAATATTTTCATGGGTTTTTTTGCAGTGAACATTGAAATTGCAAAAGACTGAAACAAAAAAACTGCAAGTTAATATAAAATAAAAAGGATCATTTGTACTGCTTGTTTGAAAGTAAATTTGAATCCAACATTTCCCTGAAAACATGCCAAGATTTTCACCATCCTTCACTCGTAATCTGTTCATGCCATATAACAAGGCGTGTAGTATAGCAACAATAAAGGACAGATATAAAGAATTAAGAGGTAGGCTAAAGAACAAAAGGAGGAAGTATCATATAATGTTCCAACCAAAAACAAGTTCACATAACAAATGGAACCTGGGTTTTTGATAGGATGTAGAGATGAAACATTAACACATTCCCTCTAAGTCAAAAGTTGAGGGCAAATACACATGACCTTTAATAACTTAGAACAAGAACGTTCAGATCTCATTAAGCATTAAACAGATAACAATTCTTACAGTAATGCACACATCTCCACTTTAAAGGGTTCTGTATCAACCAGAGGTGAAGTTGTAGTTACCTGAACTGCCTGGTAAGGATATATTTGGATGTTGCGTACTGAGATTGCCGTGGTGATCGAGCGTGTATTGCGACTGTGCCCAATCTGGTAGGGCAGCAGCTTGCACTGGTGAATTGTTGGGCTTGATAGGAGATGGTGCTGTGTCTCTTGTAGAGGAGGAATGAGTTGCTGGGTTTATCATATGCCTCTGTCCTTCAAACAACATAGCCATTGTTCTCTCTGAAGTAAGAGATTTGATTGTTAATTGTTAATGCACACAAACAAGAAATCAAAGAAAAGGGAAACAAATTATAACATGTATATGAACTTAAGTCATACAGACTGCATCAGATCAATTTGAGCCTAGCATCAGGGATGTCAAAGGTACTCCCTAGACAACTTATAACATCATGTGCTAACATTAAATAGATTCCTAAAGCAACTTGTTAATCTACAGGTGGTGATAAGTGAACAAAGACAAATAAATAATGAGAGATACTGCTACTGCAAAAAAATTCATATGCATCACAGAAAGCTAAAACAACGTTTAGTCTGAATATATATATCCATTGCTCAAGTTGAGATTAAAAAGCATCTCCAAGGGATAGTGATAAAGATAGTTGTATCTACATTATTAGTAGTAGTTAATGTAGACTTGCAATTAGGTTGGAAAATTTGACTGATATACATAATAGACTTTTCGAATATATGCCAT
Source organism: Apostichopus parvimensis (assembly GCA_000934455.1). Classification (NCBI taxonomy): domain Eukaryota; kingdom Metazoa; phylum Echinodermata; class Holothuroidea; order Aspidochirotida; family Stichopodidae; genus Apostichopus; species Apostichopus parvimensis. The sequence goes on from KN890202.1 coordinate 42,223, forward strand.
GTACACAAAACACTGAAGCTATGATGAGCATGTTCTTACCATAAACTGTTTTCATTCTTTGACGGAAATCCACACCCATGTTCACCTCTTTCTCTCCAACATGTGTTTTCAACTGACAAAAGTTGTTATCGAATGGGTTTTGTCTTTTTGTCATGTTTCTTACTTCTGTTGTTACCCCCAGGAACTAAAAAGATCTAATGGTCAACTTTAACCTGAAAGATAAAATGTACAAACATGAATTAACGTTAGCAAATGATTATATTTACATAGCACAGAGTATTGTACGTGTAGTTTATTCAGTCCACAGTTTTGGTTGGCCCACCTTTCTGCTCATCAAAGATTACCTCATATTGTCATAACACGGGAAACTACTGTCAAATCTGGGAAGTCTGCATTTAAGATTTTTGACAATAATGTCAAAAATGTTTTTAATGTTATATCTTATAATATTTCCAAGCCATAGTCTGACAAGTTTCAAAAAGAACAATGGAAACTGTGTTTGAACTTAGCAGTTGCTCGACAAGACGTTACATAGATATTATAAAGCTAGTATCAGGGAACAGCATAGTATAGTCAGTATTGCTAATTTCGGAACACTAAAAATTTCGGACACCCCTAAGAAATGCACGATTTCACCATGACAACCTACAGGAAGAGCCAAATTTCACCAAAAAGTACGAAATGACCCGTGTGCAAGTAAATACTTACATATTTGTCAATAAAATGACGGGGATCTATGAAGTCTGTTATAATTACTGAAAGAGCAACTGCGCCACCAATTTTATCACCAGCGCCACACTGTGGGACTGTGTGTCCGAAATTGGCAATACTCTAGCAAAGAAATACCAGTTCCACAATCACGAAGAATCAACAGTTTGCAGGAAAGAAAGTTTGGCCGTGTATCGTTATATAACACACTTCTCCCACCATATCAAGTATATTTTCAGGTGATTTATACCAATAGATATAGTTTTGGGGTGATTTAAGGCTTAGGTGTCCGGAATACGAAGTGCCCATGCTATAAATAATGAATCACGATTACCTTCTTTTCAATATATGAGTTATCTTATATGCTTATCGGCCTGAATCCTCGGACAAAGCCAAAGATTAAGGCTAGGGTACAACTTCCTAAACTTGGGCTAAGTTATCCTACCCCTAGTACTCCTAGGCTAACCCCAGTTACTCAACAGTTAATGTGAATCTAGCACAGGCCTAGGGGGCCTAGGCCTAGTCTAGGTTTACCTCTCACTTTTGGAGTCAGACGAAGGATTCTCTCTGAAGTGAATAATTTTCAGTTTTTCTCCGTGCAGGACAGTCCAGAAGCAGCTTCTAAATCCGGAACTCTGCTACACAGTACTCTATAAGAGTGAGAAGCAACTGCACTTCTGCCGAATCTTAGAGAATGTTAGGCAAATGAGATGGCCCTACGACATATCATGTTAGCAAATGCTAGCCACATACACTTTTAATAATTTGCGGGAATGATAAGCAAGCAAATCAACGGAAGCCTCTACGTACTATTGAAACATACTGCTGATTGCTCACTATTATACTTTTAGTGCTAGTTCTGAAAACACACGATGATGAATATCGGCTACCATACTAAACTGTATTTCCTTTTGGCGGGAATGATCTCCATCAGCTGATATTGTTTATACGGTTAACTGTGAAGTGTGACTGCAGCACAGGATTTTTGTACGATCATAATAATAATAATTGACTACTGGTCAGACTCAAGAGCTGAATATTGAACGGCCCGCTGTAAATAGGCTACATACAGTACTGTAGGCCTATCCTGGTACAGTAACTAGTAAACATACCATAGCCTAACTTTCATCTAGCTGTACTGCACGAACTGATTGTAAACAACTATATTATTATTAGGCCTATAGTGTATTAGTTCCTGTTATCAAACTATGCCAAAAATATGCAAAAGAAATAAACATATAGTTATGCCACCCATAAATTAGATTCATCAATTCATGGCATAGCCTACCTAGGCCTATAACAAGTGTTTTAATCATAACTGTTGCCTGTTGGCCCAATTCACTATGAAAATAATTTCAGATGTTGCATCATATGCCAATATACAAAGAGGTCCCTGAAATAAATGCTTGCATGTATTCTGTGATATATCAATATTTATTGGTTAGACACTGCTAACTATGATATGAAACATATTCTGTCTATCCATAATAGTATTACTATATACTGGTATTAATATTATAGGCCTAGTACTAATACTAGTATCACTAGTAGGAGTACTACCCCTAATAATAGTATTGTAATTCTACTTGACATGTCCTCCTTCCTTTCTGAAGTTTATGAGACAGGTTTGGAGCTTACATCAAGCAGGATGAGGGGAGAGAATACAAAATGACAGCTGTTCTGGAGAAGCTAGTTTATGAGGAGGTCTGTCCAAGAGAGATAGTTGATTGGCTTACTCAAAAACAGTCAATTAGCACATCACCAAAGGTATGTTTGAATGATAAACGGCTTCTAGGCCAACACGTTAGTCTAACAAGGCCCTTCTTAAGTTAAAGAACATATGCCACCAATATTCTACAGTATATATATTAAAATTAGTCATGCTTAAACTCTTTTCCTTCCATGCACCGTCTGATCATTGAGTCATTTTTAAGCTGTCTAAATCAATCCTCTATAGTTTTGAATGAGGTGAACAATTCAAGCCTCCAGGAAAATAGCTTTGTGTTAAGTAGTTCAAGACTTTTAGCAAACTTAAAAAATGATGTTTAATAAATTTGGAGAGAAATTCTGAACTCTAACAAGGAAGCTTGTGTTTGTAGCAGCTCTTCAGAAACATTGGATGATGGGGATATGTCATGGCTCAGTTGTTGTCTGAATTTCATCTGACAAAATATCTATTGTATGAATTTAAACTTTAAGAACAAATTACATATCATTAAATCTTTGTGGTGGAAGACTGAAGTGAACGACCATTTGAGCAAGTTCATGGAGAGTTATGTTGCACAAAAAGTGTTATAAATTGGCTTCTTGTCAGATCAATTGCACTTTATGAGTACTCATAACTAAGAACAGCTGTGTGCACAGTTATTGTTTACACTTCAACAACGTCTCGGGCTCCTCTTAAAGCCTTCGTCTTGATTATAAGTTGCAGTGTGTCAGCACATGTCCAATTGGTATACACCAATGGACATTACTTGTATATTTATAGCAATGTAGATTGTTTCGACTTTTTAAATATATTCAATATGTTTCATTCTATGTCTTCTCAGAATAAGCATTGCGAGCTTACAGTTCTCAATAGCTTGAGGAGTTCTTTCGTGCAGTTTTTCATCAATCATCTTCGTAGCCAAACAGCCCAACTGACTTTCCACGGTCAGACAGCATTGGCATCACCTGCAGGAAAGGCAAACAAACTCTTTAAAGCCTTGCAGCAGCAAACGAGTAAACCAGTCGCGAGACCACACTCTGGTTCTCGTAAGAGCAAGGTTAATCTATTTCAGAGCCCTGCCTCCTCCGATTTCTCTGATCTATCGGTACTGGAAACGAGTAACTCTTCCATCGACACGTCGACTGGTATCTTAGAGAGCAGAACGAGAAGAGGAGGCGTCAAACATGTCAGCAACAGAAGCATCTCGAGTCTGGACAGTGAATTGCAATCGAGCAAGTCATTTGAACGGCTTTCGAAGCCGGCTGGCTCGAGGTTCGACAGGAAGCCAAAGAAGTCCCGCTCGTACAATACGCACAAGACGAGTACAGACTGGAGCCGGTCTAAGGGTAGTAACAGAAGCGGTCCTAGCTCAATTCATGACTTTAGTCTAGACAGTCTACAAGATTTTCCAAGTATGTGTTCCAATTCAAGTCTGACTTCAACACCCAGAAGAATCACACCAACGGCAGTGAGCACACCGTTGAGCACGTCCAAGCAGCGTCCAAGCTTTGGAGACGAGCAGTCGCCATCGCCATGGCCACAGACTTCTCCAGGCAACCTCGGAAGTGTCCTCAGTAACTCTGGAAGAGTGAGCCTCGAAGACGAGAGAGATTTATTGAAGATGTTGAAATCTGGTAAGACGAAGCAGATTGCAGTCAGCAGTAGGTTCTCACCGCAGTCCCCGGGAGAGAAGGCGAGAAGCGTCTCGGTTTGTGACGTTGATGCTGTTGTACCAGAGATGAACAAAGTGACCTTTGCTGAACAATTGGAACTGGTCGTAGAGTTGTACTCGATCATGTTGGAAGGTAAGCTCTATATGTTAATTGCCCTCAGGTGTAGATACCTCAGTATTGAATTTAATGTATATTCACTTTTTGAAGTCTTTTCAATTGCCAAAAGGGGAAATCTATATGCACATGGTCATGATAATGGGTACTTGCATTGGGTAGGTTGTGTGTGTATGTGATGCCCTGGGTTTATACACCGTAACTGAAAACAACAAGAGACCACCAGAGGAGAAACAAAATGAACACCTTTATACAAACATGGTACTTCAAGATGGCCAGCTTTGCAGCTACTCATCTTGTTCTATTATTCTTGGCAAGCATCAGAACCCTTTTGCTTTTGGTTGCAGTCAGAGGTCAAACTGTGAAAATGTGTTGAACACAATATCTCAAGAATGAGCTTTGTTCTGCGTACTGGAATATGGGTCATAGAACTCTGCAGTGAATGAACTTTAACAGTATAAACTCAGTTAAAATATGATGAAAACTACGATCATTTTTCTTTACAGAACTTTTGATTCCGAACCTGTGGATGGAAATATATTTCTTGTTTCAACTTTTGACCGTGAAAGGGGCTGTCAGTGAGACTAGATGCTATGATTATTGTTACCTCTCAACTGTTCATAATGCTGTGTACTTCACAGTCGAAGTTCTCAGTAAACTCAGTAGGTAAGCTTACAGTGCCAATTTCATTTATAAGCTCAAATTTTGTAAAGTCTAGAGATGACACCAGATATCAGGTCTGGCTGGATATTAAGGGAAAAATTATCCCGTTCTGCCAAGAATTATCTCTTGAGAAGATGAATTTATAACTTTGTGGTCATTGAGAAAATTGCATGTACTTTTGTTATGATTTTGCAGATACCTTGCCCTCCTAGACAAAACCACCCTCAAATTATTACTGGACAACGATGCCATTCAGAGATTTAAGCCTGCCTTCCATCGTCAGTTGAACCTACTATGGGAGAAGAGCTCAGTCAGTTCCTATAGTAACAGTAAACCTAACTCAATGTTAGCTGGCGTTCCATTCCATGTTGAGACCGATAACCGGGAGAACTTTCCATCTGATAGATCTTTCCACTGCTTTAAGAAGCAACGGTAAGTCAAAAAATATTTGCGTAGACAGGGCCGGATTTACCCGTTTGGGGCAGCTGTGGGACAGAGATGTTACTTTGGGCCCCAACAAGGGTTTTGCTTATATTATAATACTGGTGTTATATGGGTGCATACAGTGTGCACTGTGGCTCCGCTTGATGAAGGGGGCCCAGGCCAATCTAACCCATTGGTATATTCGTCTCTGGTTCCTTGAAGACCTTGGACACTGTTTATAGCTTTTCCACACTTTTATGATAGGATGGCAATTGTAGCAAGCAGAAATCTACTGAGTAGGGAAAATGTTGCATTATCATTCAATGTACTTTATAGTACCAAATTAAAATTTCACATCTCGGCCTAAGGACAAGCTATCTTGGTGGGATTTGGACGAGCAAGTTGCTTTTTCTTGCTCAATAAAATATTTTTGGAAAAATCTTAGATTAAATAACATGATGATTTAACTACTCAGCTTATAATTTTTAAACCTTGCAGGATTTAAAAGGACAAAAGAACCTTTTTATCAAAGTAAATCTGTATTGTTGGAAGTAATGAATGTTTCAGATTCCTTTCCTTTTTTGCAACAGCGATAAATTTTATGAGTTGTTACGTGAGTGGCAAGTCCAACATACTATCCCTGGATGGAGCATGCGTGCTAGTATGGCTACAAGAATAAGGTATGCTTCACTATATCACTTGATGAAAGATGCTAATTGTGGATACAATGCAGGCATACTCTTGGTTAAAAAACCTGTGTTAGTGAAATCTTGGCGACGTAAAACAGTTTAAGCATGTTAAACACAATATAAAGCAAGTGCTTTTTGTGCAAAAAGGAGACTCTTTTCGTCTTACCATTTTCCCTAGTTTATGTAACATCCAAACTGTCTTCATGTGTTTAAAAAATGCATATAATATCTTTTCTCAGCATAACTATGTGTCATTTGAGAATTGCACAGTGCCATTGCAATGAAGATGAAGAAATAAATTATTTTACTTGTTAAGAATAAATGCTAAGGTTTTTTATACTACTGTACGATGTTGTAACAGCTATTATGAGGTAACCTTTTCACTTGTCAAGGAAGTTTTTGACAATCCTTTGTTTTTTGTGATCCTTTGTTTTTTTTTGTAACTTTTTATACAAAAAGAATAAAGCCCTTTTGTTCTTCTTTCTGGGTCACTATGTGAACTCTAATGTTGTCCAATTGGCCAAAGATTTCTTTTGTTGATTAGTCAGGGTTATTGTTGCGATGTTTAGTTTGGGCCTTTGCCACCATATCTACTGCTGAACTAGACAGATATGAATTTTTAAAGTTTTTTTTTTTTTTTGGCTTTGATTTTGCAGGGAACTCGTTGCAATGGCAACAGACATCACCAATATCTTTCATTTTGCAAAATTATTTACATCTCAACTGATAAAAGTAAGTTTTGAATTCATTTCAAGCATAGCTTCTTATGATGTCTTATATTTGTAGCTGATGGTGATCCTACTAGCCTTTGGTTTTGTGGTTCTGCTTTAATATCTACTGTGTATAACTTTCAATTAAAAAATACACAAACAGCACATTTCAGTCAATGGAGACTTCATTGATTGAGTAGCACGATATATCAACTTAGAGACTTCTGAAGCTGTTTCTGCTCTAATAATGCCTTACTAACCACAATCTTGATGATGACAGAGCTGCAGACCTGTTTTTTGTTTTTTAATCCTGGGACTGTGAAGAATGCTTTTTATGGCTAGGCTTCAAACAGATTTTATGTGATAATTTATTTGTGAGTGTTGATTGTAACAATTGTTTCAGGGGTGATGCTACTTTTTGTTATTTATAGATGTGCCTTGAAGATCCAGACCAAGTTACAGGTCCTCATGAGAATTTCCTGCTCAATCACTTAAAAATGGAGAACCCTGATAAACTGAAAAGGTATGTCAAAGTTCAAAACAAGTACACAGTTCTTCGTATGGCAATAATACATTACACAGAGTCCATATAGTATATAATATATACTCATAGAAAAATTTCATAACTCAGCATTTAAGGTTTGGAGACATTTTATGTGACTTCTAGATCAAACCAAGGGCCTAAAAATTGTTCGGGCTATACCTGGCCGTTTATAAGTGTGAAAATTGTTCTGCAATTTGAAAGTATTTATTGCAAAAGTTTCTTGCAGAATATTAAATATGTTCCATAATATCAAGATACATTTGCATGCAAGAATTGCTACTTTGTACCAAGAAGTTAAAAGAGAGACTCAGATATATAGTTTGAGCTCGTTGACCGGTGTTTTTGTCTAGGTTGGAAGAGCGGTTCACAACTCCATCGTCCGTGGTTGGACCTTGCCCTCCGCCACAGTTTCCAGGTTGCCAAGAATTCTTCCGCAAGTTCATCCTGGAAGCAGATAGGTATGTCATATCCGTCAGTTGAAAAAGTGAAGATTTGTGTCCTTTTCATCCGGTTGAGAATTAACTTTTATTGGATACAGTTTAGAATTGGTAGTTAAGAGAAATGTAAGAGGGTGAGGATGTGACTGCATGTAGGACACAGATGTAATTAATGGAAAACAAGAATTGAAGATTTGCGCCTTTATCGTCCGGTTGAGAATTAAATTTTAGTGGATATAGTTTAGAATTGGTAGTTAAGAAAAAAGTAAGTGGGTGAGGATGTGACTGCATGTAGGACACAGATGTAATTAAGGGAAAACAAGAATTGAAGATTAGCGTCCTTTTCATCCAGTGGTGTATTAACTTTCAGTGGATATAGTTTAGAATTGGTAGTTAAGAGAAGAGTAAGAGGGTGAGGATGTGACTGCATGTAGGACACAGATGTAATTAAGGGAAAACAATTCCCATCGAGATTGGTTATATTTCTATAACATTTTGTTTGTATGTGATACATGTTGAGAATTGGTGACGTTTACTCAATGTTGTTGTTATGTCAATTGTCTATATTCTATTACACTAATTTATAGTCATTTAAAGTAGATTGTTTAACTAATCTCTAATCATTCAAGTAAATTGATCATAAGTAATTACTATTGATTATAATTTACTAACCTATAATCATTTAAAGTAAATTGATCATATTTAATTACTATTGATTTATCATTTACTAATCTATAATCATTTAAAATAAATTGTTTACTATTCCCCCTATTTTTTACCAGCTATACTTTCAACCAACATTTGATGGATTGTATATCTGCCAGAATACAAGAGGTACGAGTTGCCAGATTAATATCAATCATCCATGTATTATACACAACTCTCATTCATATTTATAAAAAGGTGTTAAAGAAAACTGCTTCTCTGCAGTAATATAGCAGCCTGTGTAGGTAAATATATAAAAGTTAGAGTGACAGATGTTTCCATCTTTAATAGCAGGATCTTCTTACAGTTCCCCACTTTTGAAGAAGCTACTGCTAGGATCAAAACGTCATCAAAGTACAGAATTTCTACACGTTTTATATCGTGATTATTGTTTGTTTTATTTTGCAGCTTAACAAATTTTCATATTTACCCGACCAAGGTATCACATCATCTGCCAGTTTTCCTGACAAGGTTAGTTTTGTAAATTCAAAATATACGGAAGTAAAGATGATTCGTTAAATGAGTATTGTCTCATCTAACATGCTAATTACAACCTAACTAAAAAACAACTGGAAAAATAGAAGCCAGATCGTGTGTACAGTGACAGTACCTGAGATCTAGATTGAAGTTGGGTTTATTGTAAAAAAGTAAAATGGGGGCAATAGTCATGATTATTTGCACAGATTGGGATAGACTTGAGTTACATGAGGAAACCATGAACAGAGGTTGGGGGGAGGGGGGGGGCTACTATCTGTACCAAAATGAAGACTGTTTAAGTAATTGTATCTGAATTGGAACCAGTACAAGCCCATGATTAAATTGCCTGAAAACAACTTCACTAACCTTGATGTGAGAAGTGCATTTTAATTAAGTCCTATACAGCTGAATTTCACAATCATTTTGATTCTTGGAAATTTCCACTATTAGTTTTTGTTGATTTTAATTACAATTGTAAGTATTGAATATAGCTTTTGACAAGCTGCTTTTGTGCTGAGAACTTCTACAGGTTTATGTAAGTTTGAGGGTCTGACATAAAATAATATTGTCTATAATATCTGCCATGTTGTTGTGTGATGCAGAAAATATGACAGACTGGCCATATTTTCACTTCCAAAATTGCAGGAATTGAAGGACCAGTTTCTAGCATGTCTACAAACGGTACAAATTCTTGCCAAGTTTTTAGGATTGATCAAGTTTCTGCCGTATAAACAAAATGAGAAGGTATCAGAAAAGTTAAAGGAGGAGATTATGGCTGGAAGACCTAAGGTATTAAAGACTTTATACTTGTTTTCAATTTTTTGGTATTGTTACAAGCTTTCATTATCGATTTCCATACTTTCCACAGGTATATGTGTATGTGTGACTATAAGTGTGTAAAGAAAGTAGAGTTGGGTGAGGGGGGTGTACAATTCACTAAACATTGATGTACCAGCATATTATACTGTAGTTGCTTTGTAATCCTGGACTAAATTGTGACAATACTTCCTTGACAAGAATTGAGCATTGTTTTCAGGGAAATTGCTAAACATAAAATGTTACCATGCCTCAACAAAAGTAATGTGGAGCAGGCAATTTACACTTGTATTGTTTACTCCACATGCAATAGTATTTCCTTACAGTTTACACTGAAAAAAAAATGTATTACAATTTGTAAAGACATGTGTTTTGCAATGGTAAACATTTGTGTAGATTCTATATATTTGTTTGAGTTTGTGATAGGACTCCTTAACCAAATGCTGAGGGAATCTATGTACGTTATTTGTATCGTCTGTGCTGCACAACTTCCATCGTCATGCAAATTTACATAATCCAAAACATGCATATGTATGATGTTTCATTGTTGAATCTAATTATTTAATTTTAGGATAAATAGAATTATTAAACCAGCTGCTGTAGAGTCTTTTGCTGATTTGATTAACAATATTATTTTGTTGTTTAATTCCATTCCACCTTTAAGTTTCTCTGTGCCTTTCTTTCCAGGAGCCTTACCAATTGGACATTCTCTCCTGTCTTTTGGCTGGATACCATCATAAGAGATTAGTCCTTGTTGTGCCGTGGCTGGTTGAGTATCTCAGTATGATAGACTCGGCTGCAGTAACACTCGACTACTACAAGTCCACCTTCAGATTGCTTAGTTCCATATATAGGTACATACTACATACGTGGCCATGGAAGTCTGTACAAATGAATGCTTGTGGATGTTTATAGAAATTGCTACTGAATAGCAATTATTGCTTTTCTTGAGGCTTGTTATCATAAGTTGAATATTGTCTTAGTTATCAGAGAACCTACCTTCTTATGGTTGGATCAAATTAGTGTATATGTGTGCTTAGTTAATTTAATATCCAAAATTGATTTTTTTTTTTTTTTTAAATTCATGGAAGGCAGTTATTTGACAACACTATGCATTTCACAAGTGCATATGAGAAAACTGATAGTGTGCACTATTATATATCTTCATATCATGTGGCAATCAAACTTAGCTCTGTAAGTTCATTTTGATTTTTGTTTTATCATTGGAACACCATTTCAGAAATGGAAAGCATGAAATACTTCTGGATGCCAAAACTCACCTTACTTTAAGGCCTACTAGGGTTGGAAAATGCTAACTAGATTTCATTCCAGACTGTGTTGATTTTTGCCCACAATCTTGCATCAGTCATCATTGATTCAGTTTCTCAAGACTTAATAGGCTCGAGCGCCCTGCCAGCCGACCCTGCAAACAATTCTAAATAAAAGTATAGTGAGATATAGGGATTTCTCTGGGCCTTTGCTCCAATCAGTGTTGCTCTCTTGCCCTGGTAGAAAACTAATTGAGAACACACCTAGATAATACAGCTTCCAGTGGCACATAGTGATGGATCAGAAACCAGTGAAGTTAAGCGAACATACTGTCCTAAAGCTCTTGCCATTTTCTAGAAGAACTCAAAAACTTATGTCATGTCCAAAGCTTTTGCTGTTTGATTTTTAAGTTTTTATTTGGTAGTTTCCCTTTGTATTGTCTGTTTTTACTTCTGCTCAGTGCCTTGAGCACCTTGTTGGAGGGTAAGTGGGCATTATAAATCCTCATTATTTTTCTTATTATTACTTTTGAATCTTTCAGAGTTGTTGGTACCTCAAATGTTGGAAAATTTCCTCCCTGCAACCAGTTTCTTCTTCTGCTCCTGATTGGCTGGTTATTTGAGGTAAACTTTGAGGTTTTTTTAAATCACTTCAATCAGTTGTTTAGTAATCTTGACCAGCAGGTGAGGGACAAGAGACCTGTAAATTGTGTCTATTTTTTTTTCTGGTAGTCAGAATTGCCTTGTAAGTGTTGTCTGTTGATCTAATACCAAAAACTACTTTTTGGATTCACCTGAATGATAGTCAGTTTGTTTACAGTAAATGGGTACAGTCAAAACACACGTTATTATAATTCAATCTGAGCATTCCACCTTGAGGCTTATATGCAATCAAAGAGGATGTTCTAGATTGTCCTCTGTGATTCTGTATTCAGCTCTGTTAATGATTATGTACACTGATGTTTAGAAAGTCCAGAACACATCTGAGAAATGAATTCCTACATTATTTGATATTCCTTTGTTGTCCATCATAACCCAATGGAACCTCAGATAGAATGTCAGATGATGGAGGCAATTTTCACAAACGGGTTCTGGGTGCATATGAAACTATGTGCATGTGAAAATGCATGTATCAAGTAGCCACAATAT
>KN890203.1:0-15730 GCA_000934455.1 Apostichopus parvimensis
ACAGCACAGTGGACAAACGATACAGCGATGGACAGCTCAGGTCCAGCTAAAGATAACAAGGTATCACGTTTCATTACTGTCTGCATTTTGTAGCGACAAGCAGAAAACTTCACTTGCAAGCAACGGAAAGTTAACTTTTTCAGAGCGCGACATGCGGTTTGGGGGGAGTCTTCAATGCCTTTATTATATACAACATCGAAGATGATGGTTATAAGATTTTGTGCACCCTGTTTATTACACACTGAGATGCAAATTTGGGAGAATTACATTGCTGGATCTAAATATAAACAATTTCAACGATACGTACACACGTTCACTTGTGGGCTTATGTGTTTCCAAGATTGTGGAACTTTAACTTTCTCTGCTAAAGTAGTCACTTTCAATTCAAGAAGCAGTAGCTATTTCCTTTCTTGGTCTTAAAGTCTACAAACAAGGAGGAAGGCGATCTTACATGGATGGCATTGCATTTTTCATCTCTGAAAGCGGGTGCACAATCAATATTGACATAATAAGAGGCTCTAACAAATTGAGTTGCCACCATGTGGGTGGGGGTTCAAGGGCCTCCATGAAGATAAGGGCCATGAAATATTGACACCTGTTCTTGGGGTTCTTGAGGTAACTACCAAGTTACAAACATGTCAGTTAAGGGAGACACTACTGTGCAGAAAACCTGTCCTACTTAAAAACAGCAATTGTAGAAATCATGGACAAGGAAAGTGAGGCAAATGGAAATGAGATAACAGGAACCTCATAGCTTACCTTTCTCCAGGAGCAAAGAGGCGAAAATGCATTCGTGCCACAGGTGAAGATCTTGTCCTTGTACGGTAAGAGAACTCTGATGAAATTACAACAATCCTCCTATAAAGAAAAGAAAATAATATAAGAAGATTCGAGTTATTAAAAATTCACATATTCCATCTCACTCAGTCATTTAACACTTCATCACATTTCATGAATTAAGACATACATACTTAACAATAGGTATATATTACATACCAAAACCATAAATAACATCAACAAGTTGCTCATACACATTAATGTGTACGTTCATATATCATTGGGAACATGATTACTGATTAGCATTAGTTTCCCTAATCTACAGCAATTTTCCTTCCTCTCTCTAATTTTATACACAAGGTCTCTCATGAATATATACCTACCATTTCTGTCAGCAAAGTATAAACAAAATCAAATAACCAGTAAACATTATCCCCTTTTCATCTCTCTTTCAATACTTCTTCTTTCTTTTTCTTCTCTCTCTTTCTCTCTCTCTCTCTTTTGCAATGTTGTTCAGATTTATGTATTTAGTCTCCTGACCTACTTTTTAGCCTATTTTGCACTCCACAAAAATCGTTGTTGCTTTGTAACTACTCATAGAGATCTCTAATTTCCTGCTTTAAATGAATGTTCAGCCAAGCTAGAGATGTAGTTCACAAAGGTCTCTATTGTACACAAATACAACACCTAAAGATTGACAACAATGTTTGAAATGGCATGCAGGCAACAATAAGTCCCAATTGGGATATCACATTAAAGGAAAATCCAAAGTGAAGTACCATTGCGCATATAAACTGACTGTAACACTCAAAATCAAACTCAGATAGTGACTTGGTCAAGTACTTGCAATTAAGCTTTGTTTTTTTTATTTAAACTAATATAGTTGGATCAATGAAGCATCGCATGACTCATAAGTCGACGTAGTAGCTTGTCATTCATGTGCTTCTGAAGCTTAATGTTGGTTGATAAATTTGAAGAAAAAAAAAATTGACAACTTGTACTGACTAGTTTAAATCATGGAGCTGTATTTATCAAATAATCTTTCCAATTAAAGGAAATTATTCAAGTAATATGAATTAAAATCAGTTCATAAATTAAATCTAATTAGTTAATAAGGCTATGGAAGACACTGTATTTAAAGCCTAACAAAATAATCGTAATTATTTCTATCGATAACATTTGAATTTCCCTCAAGGTAAACTATCCTTGCCTTGAATGAGGTTTTGGAAGATTCAGACTTCTGTTTAGATAATTGTCAATCAACCAACGTGATTCTTAACTACTAACAATCTCAATTTGTAAATCCCATGGTTGCCACCAAACATACTGCAGTGCTAAAATGCTACCAATTTGACAGTTGAGGTAGAAAGTGTATCAATTGAACAGAGACAAGTATTAAAGAGAGTAACAATGTCAACACAGCAAAACAATAATTTGCCAAGAAGTACATATGATGAAAGTGACACACTTGCTAGCAATGCACCTCTTCCATGTTTGACAAATACATCATTGCCAGTGACCTTCATTTCATCAGATTTGCAACCACTTGAAATTTGAAATTTTTCGTACTAAGAAATTATAACTAATCCCACTGCTGACACCATATATGGAAACAGTATGGATACAGTTTTAATGTTTTTTCTTCAGACAAACAACAGTACATATGACTTTTAAGTGATATACAGCTTTTAATAACATGGTCTGGTTACTGTTGACATAATTGATTGCACTCTTCCGGTGACTGCCATCATTACCAACCCAATCAAACATCTCGGAAGGATAACGAGCTTGAAATCTACTTTCGTCATCTTTGACTAGAGAGTAGCCCTAGGGTATCGTGAATTATCAAATAACACTAAATGAAATAAACATCCATAAAGGTGATGTCAAACCTCTCCAACTAACGTAACCAAGAGACAAATTTTAACCACAAAAGATAATTACACTGCACGAGCATACACTAATCCCTTAATCATGGTGCTCTAACTGCCTCTGCCGCATCTCTGGTTGTTCTAATCTTGATATGTAAACCAGATGGCCGTGGATTCTTCAAGCATCATTCACGGGGAGGCAAGAATGATACAGTCACCTTTAAAGGTGTGCACACAACAGATTGAGGTTGCACTAGCAGAGGTGCTTCGAATTAGGCAGCAATATATGTACGTAGATCATAATATAGCAAGTAGGTTTGTACTAAAGGGGAACTAGCTGCATATGACCGAAGAAGCAATAAAGTAACCTATTTGAAAATTTGATATCGTTTTGAAAGCTCTGTGATGTAGCCATCGATAAAAACCTTCCAAAAGAGATTTCACACATCTTTCAAATATTTTGGAAACTTTTGCCAAACACCTGGCAATAAAAGCCTCAGGGTAACTTCCAATAATAATCAGTGAACTCACTGGCATTTCTTAGAATTTGCAAATTTAACACAATTCAACTGTAATAATGACAGTGCAGAAGAATGTTCTACAGGAACTTCAGATGATTTGAGATGGAAATGTCATCTCCAAATGAAATCTCACCTCTACAGTAGAAAGAAAATAGAATAAATTTACACAATGTAGTTTATATATATATCAAACATCTCCTACAATGAGGTAAAGATGGGTGGGTGGTGGTGGGATTGTTTTAGGCAGCATGTTTCTATTCAACTACTCTCAAGCACTATACCCATGTGGATATGAAACAAGGCTAGCTAGCATTGCACTAGTGCAATGTAGAAATGTGTTGGCAATGAAACCATGGAATTAGATCATGGTAACAAATTTGATACTTTAGATTCAGTATTTGCAAACCTCTTCACTGTTACAAAATATAACCATAGCGATAAAAAACAAAACAATTTGAAGCATGTGATGTCATATCTAGACTTGATCAAGTCTCCAGCCCTGTGCGTGAAGCAAGGTTAAATCTGCGATATCTCTCAAACGGCATATTTTCCTGAGCACATGCATGTTTGGGGCAGTTGTTCATGACATTAATATCTATCACAATAGACCAAAGATGCTGGTTGGGTTTGTGTCTCCTTTAAAGCCAAACATCTGCTCTGCAATCTTGAAGTCCTGTCAACTCCCCCCCCCCCCTGTGTATTACTATGACAATCTCTTTTCTTCCCTTTTTGCTCCCACATTTCCTACAAGGAGTCATCAATCCTGTCTACCATTGATAAGGAGCGAGCTACTATTTTGTTCATGATGTAGTAATATATTTTGTCATGATAACAAGAACATTTCTTAAATCCCTCAACCATCCCATCAATTGTGTACTCCTTTCATAAATGGCATTAATTATCTGATTCAAGAAGGGTCTAACTGCCTCAGCGCACCACTTAAGAACCCATTAGCCATAGAAAGTGAAACATCTCACTCCTAAATCACAAAGTTTTTGACAGAAGAGGTAGAGAGGTACCATTGAAGGTTTGTTTTATTTTCTGACAAAGAATAACCAATATTTAGTATATCATAGCTCCCTCTTCATGAAATGATGAGAGACAGAAGAAGGTTTGAGGTCTGAGGAGAGAGACTCTGTAAATAAATCCCTCTGCGGTTACAAAATATTTGAAGTAAAATTGAAATATGTGAAACTGTTTAAATGAGCCCATATATGGAAAGGTTGCATTTAGAGAGTGAAGTGCTGACCACTACCGTCTCTTGTGTCCAATTATGAAAATTTGCATTATTTGCATGATAAAAAAAAATTGCCTGTTTATCTGTTGTTTTTCTGCCAGTTTCTTTGTATTGGCCACAACACTAAGTGTACAATGGATACACCCAATCATGTTTTTCTGGGAGGGGTGGTCTGGTTGATTTTGGCCGGGGGGGGGGGGGGGGTTGGTCAGCTTCACTTTGAAAATGGGAGAAAAACAACGACTTTCATATAATAGCTGATTATGCTTTTTCACTCTCTCTTTAATAATGTTAAACACACACACACAAAAAAATAAGATTTTCAGAATTGCCCAATGATTTATTCATTAATTAAAATTAAAACCTTGTCTAGATCCTGTTAACAGGTTAGCATGATCTGTAAGCAATTAATAGTATCCAAAATTTGCCCTACCAAATCAATCTAATGCTCTAGCTGCTTTAAATAAATTTAATTTCAATATTGAGCAATGATTAAATTCCCATCACTGCTTGAGCCTGTAAAGTTGTGTATGACTCTTTTGCCAGCTCACCTTAGCAAGCTGTGCAGTAACAGATGCCTTTCTTCCATGTCTTACTGTGTGGGCTGATTAAGACTGCAGGACGTAATCACACGTAAATTCGTAATGGCATCCGAATTACGGTGGCAAATTCGTAGAGGAAACCTAACAAAAACTTCCTTCCTGGTACATTAATAATAAAATAACCCGTATTTCCTGTGCCTGTAAACCCTAGAGGAAATTTATCCCAACAAACTGACTATCCCTTTTAACTCTGACCCTATAAATCTGAAAGATAGTAAAATGGTCGCCTTTGACCGAATACTAGTTAACCCTTATCTTGACAATTTCACTTAAAATCTCTCTTTGTTAATCATTAAATATTATAATGAACTGGAAATTGATTAATAAGTGTTGAGATTCTTCACTGTCTGTTTACAACAACAGCCAAACATATTTTTCTTGCCCACATGGTTGCCAGAGTTTATCTTGAGTTGCTAGTGAAGATCAGTTCTTTTGGATGTCAGCCCAACTGGCGTGGGCAGAACGAAATGGAATAAGCGATGAGTCTTAAATTGTTACTTCTTTGATTAACATTACAGATTCTGGAAACTGAAACCTGTAGTATGCTGTATCGAGTTTTAATCATCGGTAGACTTTATGGATAAACATCCCTACATTTACAGATTTATTTCTCATTTTAGACTGGCATCAAACTAATCATAAAAGCTTTCCTTTAATACCCCAAAATGGATTCAGAGTTAAAAGAATAATCCAGAGGTTTTTCATATAAATAAATAACCCCCCAAACACATTTGTGTAGGTAAATGGTCTGAAATATTGAACTTTTTAAATGGATAGAAAGTATTTCTTTTTTTGGGGGGGGGGGGGAAACAGGATCCAGTGATAGAAGCCCAAGAAAGGTTTTGGGACAAAATGACTGCGTTCGGATTATTCGTACTGATTAAAAACTTGTGGTTTCAAGTTTCAAAATATTATTTTCTATCAACATTATAATTCAGATATATATGATAAGCTTTGGTAAAGTGTTGTTATGAATTTTTCGTTATCTTACTTTTATGTGGAAAACCTCTGGAGTCTAATAATCCTTAAAATTAAATTCTGTGTAGGTTTCCAGTATACTTAATCTAATATGGCTGCCTTCAGTATTTGGAGGATGGGTTCCACCCCACACATAGTCCGGACCCAGCCAAATGCATCCCAAAAAGTATCCTGTCCATGCCGGTTTCTAAACATGAAAAATGCTTCTTTTTTTTGACAGTCTTTCACTGTCATAGGGAACTTCAAAATTCACTTACACTGTTCAATGGTGGATTTGTTTATTTATAGACAGATATAACTACCTAGATTGAAATGACAATTTATGACATAGAAACAGCTGATGGAAAAAAGTGTTACCTCACCAAGGAATCATGGCATTATTTTCTTTTCTTTCTTCTCCCTTCCTACTTGCCCTTATAGACATAATTGTCACATAAGAGATATTGAAATGCAAAATTTTGAAACATACATGTGATAAGAAAACGGCCATAGAGTGGGATGATGTGTCAACCTATGAAAGCTTTTAATAATCATTGCCATATTGTAGCAGCTGCTTGTGAATATTATTACTAAAGAGAGAAGTAGCTATTAAATGTTGGTAAATTCTACCTGCCATATGCCTTTCAAAAGGTCAACTAAAAGCTTCTGCACTGGCCCAACATTTTTGGGGGGGCTTTTTGCAAGCAACAAATACTAATTATTTCAAAGTTCTAGGTACGGGATCCAATTACAAGCATGAAATTGCTCTGTGAAGTGGAAAATATCATGGCAGGCAGTAAAACAACGAATCGAGTCTTATCCACATCTGGTGACAGGTTTCTTGCAGGATATTTTGTGGACCAATGCCCTTTTAATAAACATTAATGTGCATGATTGTCTTTGACGCAACGTAGTGATAGTCTATCGATCGTGGACACACATTTTTTAAACATTTTTATTCAATATTTAATTGATCAAGCTCATCACCGAACCGAGGCTGATATTAGGCCTATAGGAAGCATCTGCTCTAGATACATATTCAGATCTTTGGACCGACTACTATATATACCTCTTTAATACATATATTCCACCAGCAATGCTTTACACCTTTTTCAATATTTCTCAGGGAGATGAAAAACTTTTCTGACATAAATCACCCAACCATCTCTTTCTCAATTCACAATACCACTGCTTTTGCTGATATGTCATATGGTGCCCCAAAAGTTCAAAAAGTTTTACACAATACTTAAAGACATTTATCCGGACTGTTAGATCACAGGGGAGCTCATTCATTTAAAGTCCAGAGAAGCCCTTACTATGAGGTCAACGAACATCAAGGTGTGTTAATTACCGCACGCACAGCATGAGATGGCCCAATGGGTCAGTCTACCAGAGTGCTTTGACACTTATAAAAGCAAATGATGAGACAGGATGATATCAAAGAGAGGCAATCATGGGCAGTTATGGTTTAATCCAGTCACAGGGACTCTACCAGCACCAAACACATGACCTACTTAGAAATTAGGAAAACAAAAACCTTCACACTTGCTGGTAGTTATTCCTTTAAAGTGATATGTGCTGAATAACTCTCACTGTTTATGTTATGAAGTAGGCGTGTCTATGACCGCAAACTTTGTAGTATACTTAAAGTTGCTTAAAGTTTCATAGAGTAAAGTTTCTAACCCTTAAAATTATGGTACGTTAGTGTAACCCATAATGATTCAAAAAGTGCTCAACTGGAATGAATCAATATCAAACAATAAAGATCATCTCCGTATACCAGTGCCTGTAGTGTGGTACTATGGAGCACGATACATTTTACTACGCAGCCTAGCTGCATGAGACTGCAGCTCCCTCAGCAGCCTGGCTCTATGAAACTGCAGTTCCCTCAGCAGCCTGGCTCTATGAGACTGCAGCTCCTTCAGCAGCCTGACTCTATGAGACTGCAGCTCCCTCAGCAACCTGGCTCTATGAGACTGCAGCTACCTCAGCAACCTAGCTGCATGAGACTGCAGCTCCCTCAGCAGCCTGGCTCTATGAGACTGCAGGTCCCTCAGTAGCCTACTTTTGACATAATCCTGCTCCACAGAGACATGAAATAATGTGTTAACACAATAAGTGGGAACTTAACCAACTACATAACACGCTGACAATCATCACCATACCCATCAGCTTTCCTTGGAAATCTCATCTTTCATATACTGGTCTAAGGAACAAGACGTGACAGCTTGCTAACGAGTGATTTGATGTAGTATTATTTGTTTAATAATAACACACTAATAAATACTCCGACAGTTGCATTAACCGAGGAACCTTTCAAGTGTCGCCATTAATGTAAACCAGATGTTCAATTACCGTTTTCATGATTATTGAAGTTGAAAGGTGAAGAACTCTCCAAATAAACATAGTAAATAAAATTCATAAATTGATGAGCAAATGAAGAAACAAAATAAATACAAATCTGCATTAAATACCGGTCTTTCTCCTTTACTCTGACAAATGTCCACCATAAGGTCACTTGGTCTCCAAACGGTTTCCTTCAAAAAGAAAATAGGGAGAACACAAATTTAAATGGAATTTATGATGTGAAGGGAAAAAGCAGTATCACATGATGTTATTGAAATTCTGTGAATGCATATCATACATGAACTATTGTAAGTTAGACAACATCTGGAACACAGAGTGCTGCTAAAGTAACCAACATCATGAAATAAACAGGAATTTTTTATAATTATGGAAAGATTATATTTAAGACTCAACATTGTTTTGGTTATCTGTCAGACTGTCCTCTGAAGTGTGTGACCTACAAAGACATTCTATTTAAACAAAAGTTGATAATGACAAAAGTTTCAATGAAATTAATTTTTTCCCCCTCCTATACTGGTGCGATATTTTGGATAGTCAAATGCTGACAGCTGGACAATTGAGAGTCAGAGGAGGTGAGGGGGGGGGGTGGTGTGGGTCTTTATCTGTCTCTGCTTATACTGTATTGTTAATATCTTTCCCAGGGAGTAATGTAAATTAGTTCACGTCAGAACATTGATCAAGGTTTGAGACTCCAGGCACCTCACTAAACACTGCAACACCTCTTTGAAGCTTTCATCCCATATTAATATTACTAATATGTGTTTCATTACAATAGTACTGACAACACTGATATTCAACCAGGCAGCTTCAAATCACACATTTGTGTGATAAGCACATTCTCAACCCCATCCCTTCGACTCCACCCCCCCCCCCATCGTCCCTCCCAGCTCTCAATGAACAAGAGAACTGACAATTACTCCAAAGAGACCTGACATGTAATACTCCTCTATCATCACTGTCATAGTAATTTGAAAAAATGTGTACTTTTATGGAGGACATACATTCATGCAATATGCACTCATAAAAAAAAAAAACACCTTATCAGGATTCAGGTATCCATTTGTGGGGGCTTTAAGCAGCTTAAAAATATCATAAAGGAACAATTGAAGAGTGGTGCACTTGTGTGTTATATTTACTTGATTCTTGTTCTCTCAACAGTCTATTATCAACACTAACGTACGAGCAATCACTCATGAGTGATGCATTTATACCTGGCAACAAGACTGCGATCGCCTTAGGGTTGAAATATTCTCTGCTGATATATTTCATGAATATCGAAGGAGCATGTTTTAACCTTCAGGGTTATCTGCTTTTACTGACAATCCAACTAAATTCACATTCATAAGAACAGTTTGTTTTTGTCTTAAAGTAGCTTACTTGAGCTTATTCATTCATTATAATTTTCGAAATATATTTCTCTGCCGTATCTTTTGACAAGCTTGGGCGGACCAACGTGATTGCAATACATCAAACAGCTAACATCAAAGTTTCTCTTCATTCAAGCATTAAAGGACATGTTTCACAAAATATAACACAGTGAATTTAAAATAAAACTATCCATCTATCTCCAAATGTCATATTAGTGAGAGGATGGTGAGAGGATGAGATGTAAAATATACCTAACTAGAACTAGGAATATTAACAAATGTACATTTCTACAATGAAACAAGCTATAACCACAGAGCCAATGGGGGAGATTCTGCCACGCCCAAAGTTCTAGCCCTAGTTCTCCGAAACTTGACAAGTTGCAGATCATATCAAATGTTCAGTGAGTTGATCACTAGTAGGTTGGTATACACAGTTCCGATCATAATCTGTTAATACATATAATTTGCTAAGTTTCATGTCAACTACTTTGTTTTACGGACCTTAACTTACGATTCCTAATGCACTGTTTACCTTCAACTAAACCGCACGAGTGGTACCTTTATAACTAGTTCATCCGGCGTGTTCGCATTCATGTGCTCACGTTACTTTTTTTCAAAGCGTATGTACAGGAGAAAGTTAAGTGCGGACCGACATAAATCTTGCATTTACTGACTGATCAACATTGATGCTAATGAACATGATCAATAACTTAAAAGCTCTTTTATGTTTTACTTCCAGAGTTTGACTACATGTAGGGAATAATTAATCCATTATCGCATCACAATATGTTACACAAAATGGTCAAATTGCTCAACAAATCCAAAGATTTGGTGACAAAATTCAGAGCCTTTTAATCAAAATATGGACACTAATTTATTTCCTGTACATGATTCACCAGGTTTTCGGGTAGTTTGTCTTCTGTTGACCTGATTTTAAATGTCTGCGATGAAGCAAGCCATGAAGATATTTAAAAAAAAAAGAGTTTTATCGTGTAATATTAGTGTGAAAACTAGAAATAACATGGGGATAATTCAACAGATGTCCATACAGCTTTAAAAAGCTTACTTCAATTTCTTGTTATTATGAAAGTCAAATATTCATCTAAAATCGATACCTGCAAGCTCTTGTATTAAAGTTAATCATTGGGAATGATTGGCAAACAAAGAAAACAGAGAGAGAGAAAAATAAGGCAGGAAGAAAGTTGAACGGTTATCTGAAAATGCTGAATGTTGATAGTTTCTTCTGGAGTATGGATTCATTTCTCTCTGCGACTCATAAAGCAAAATGTATCACACGTACGTACGTAGTACGTAAAAGCTGTCACACATCGTTTGTTTTTTGTCACTGATATGTATAAGTAAGTAACTTGATCCAGAGTGGGGTAGCAGAACTGCATGATCGTTACATCCATGGCAGTGAAACAGCTTGAAGAGAACCTGACTCATAACAGTATATATGTAAAAGGAGAGTAATGAAGTAAATATAAATAACGTCAAGCTTGCACTCCTTAGGTCACATTCAAGAATGAGTGGGAAAAAAGGGAAAGCAGGCAAAGGTAAGGATATAATGGGATGCTTTTTACAGTTTGCAAATAAATGGGTTTTGTTGGATCTGGACAGGAAGTGGAGAATTTTGGTCATCAAGCTAATTTCACCATAAGGGGACAGAAGAAGAGTTACAAATTATTACAGCATTGGTACATTAAAATGTAGGATACAACTGATCTATCTATCTGTCTGTCTGTCTCTCTGTCTGTCTGTCTATATGTCTGTCTATCTATCTACAGTATCTAACTGCACATAATTAGTACGAAATAAGTTGCAATACTAAAAATTGTGCACAAAAATGGAAACAGTTCCTCTTGGATAGGACTACTCGATCAGTAAATCAAATGACTAAAAGCAGATCTCCTCTTTTATTTATTTTTACTGATAAGCAAGTTTCGTCAACCATCAACAAACCTGCACTACTGACTTAGAAATGTTCCTGGATGTTTATATTGGAATGATGTTTAAAGGGACCATAAAAACCTCAAACGGAAGGAATGCCATTCAATATAAAATTTACACAAAAAGTATCGGGAGCGGCAATATTCTACAAGTCAGATCAACTTCCATAGATTAATATTAACCTTATCTTGGTAACATAAATCACCAGTTGGTTTAACCTTCTGATGAGTTACACTCAGTACATTTGGCAAGATTTTTGACACAACACAAAAAAGTTACCTAAATCATTTGATGCTCAGTTCGTGCAGCAAAGGCAACTACCTAAGCTACAATATTTTTGATTTATTGCAATCACAAGCAGTTGTAACAGAGCAAAATGTTGCACAAACCATCTAAGCTCAAGTTGCTCAACTAAAGCTACTGACGACTATGTCTCCATGGTGAAACTTTGCTAGGAAGACTTACAAAATTTAAACCGTCTCCCACTCACTTAAATTTAGACAAGGAATTTTCCATTTTGGTTTTTGGATCAGTGCAATGGTATTATGGATGATTAATACTAGTGCATATTTTATCTCAAGCTATTTATCTCTTCTCTAAAAAAAATAAAAGTTCAAATTTGCAACCTGCTTTTTCTTCTTTTTTTAAAATCTCTTGATAGAGAAGAATAAATTTGATGGAAGTTATTGGTTACAGGGAATAAAATTGTGAAGAAGCATAGAGTAACAGGATAGTTCGGTATGGTTATCGAGTAATGTTTTTCAATGCGAGTTGTCTAAGCACTTCTTTTATACCGTAACCAACAACGTGAGCCAACAAACATATTCATGCAGAAACAGTTTAAAAGGCTTTGACAATTTATGAGATTTCTTTTCTTTCATGAAAGCTCTTGCAGATGATGACAGGCTTCTGCTGTCTTTTGGCTTCTGTTTAGTACCTTCTGATATGATTACCCCAATGTACATCAAAAGTGAGATACGGGACTCGCCGTTTGAAGCTAACGACTGAATTAGTGAATTGTGCTTTCCGTTCCAATAATTCTTCGGCCCTTAGTGAAAGCAACTTCCCATAGCTTTCCCAAGAAACCAACAAGGTGTGAGCTTAAGGGATTCAAAGCGTATAGGTATAGGCCTACGGTGGCCTCGAAATACTTCCAGACTATTTTTTTCAACCTTCAAGTAAACTGTCCGCCTCTCATGCATAACTATTCCCAGTCTCCATCCCTTCTTCTTCTCCGTCTTATTTCTTATTTATAAAGAAGAAGAATACGTCTGCTACGATGAAGCCCTTCAGTGTGTGTCTCCAATATCATCTAATTTGTATTCTTTTTGAATGGTTGTCATTTTCCAATTCATCTCAATCTCTCAAACCCATCGAAAGGTTCATCTCAAATTTCAATAAACTTAAGGGAGGATGAAGATTGTCATTTTCCTTCAATTGCAATAGCCATTTTGCTGCTATGTAGAATAATGACCACTGCAAGTGGTTTCGGGGCATCAATAAAAACATTCCAAAGTCAAAAATTCCATTTCATATTACTGTAAATGTCATGTCTTGGACAAGTCGATACATATTCTTTAACATTTCCCTGAATAATTCATTTCTTGCAGAAAACTTTAAGGGTAACTGAAAAACAAAAGGAGAATACACTTATCTGGATCAGTTTGTCTTAGCAATTGACATGCCTACTTGCGGCTGTCTTATAGGTACAATTTGCTTTCGATGACAAAAACCACAATGGCAGATGACTTTCATTATTTCAGACATCTCCTTGGTACGTTAATTCTCACCTTTTCTTCCATCCATGTTCCCCTACACCCCCCCCTCCCTCCAAGGGACAAAGAAGAAATGTTCACCTAGCCCAGACACAAGATAAGATAGGGAGTATCACCAATGATCTCAGTCCCACAATGATCGGAGTTGAGGGTCGGAAATAGTTTGTGTATTTTCCCAAGATTGTACTTCTCAAACTTGTTCTCACTGTCTTGATAGCGTATGTATAATGTAAGTCAGATTAATGTTGACATACCATTTTGGATTTTATTAACCCTTCTTTGCCTAATTGCCTCCATCCACAGAACCCCCAAAATTTATCAGTGCACAGGATTCATTTCAATCTTAGAAAATCGTCTTTTCTATATCTGCTACATTTACTGTATATTGAAATGACTGATATACCAAGTTTATCCATTTCAAACAGACAATGAAATCAGCTCCTTAGTGGCACCCCACAAAACAATAGGAAAAACAAAACAATTTTTTTCTTTCCTTTTATGTACTAAACTTTCTGTCACATGCATTTACATGTAAGACATCACTGAAGGAAATTGCTGCAATCCCTTTCAACAATATTGTGAACACTGGGATTGTCAGTTGTCAACAGTGTCAAGGTTGCATGGAAAATCCTTAATGTCCAACTTAATTTTGAGACGAATACCCTCGATTTTTCTACTGAATTTACTTCATGTTTATTTCAACAATGAGTACATATAGCTGCTGATAAAGACTAACTTGGGACAAATTTTATGAAATCAACAGATATATACATAAAAGAAAAAGATTTTCAACCCTGAAGCTTGAAAATTCCTGCCAAACAGCTCACCTTCAGGTCCGTTGCCTGATCATGAGCAACAACCTGAAACTCACTAATTAACATGTCACAACAGTAAGCTAGCAAATCATACCAGTCAGTAATAACCACATAGAAATAGCTTACTCAAAATTTAACTTTTTTTTTTATCACATGACAATTAGACTTCCCACCTTTAAAAAGAAAATAAATAAATTAAAATTCCAGGCAACCAAGGGTGGCTTAGAGGATTAGCGAAGAAGCTATCCTTCTTTTCACATTCCATGATACCTGGTGAGGAACCCTGTCAGTCATCCCACCAGGGAATGGACTATTTCTCAAAACTCAACCGCCTAGATGCTCTTTTCCACTGAGCCGATTATCAGACGGACTTCTTTGAACTTGCTTCAAGTCATCACACCATCCGGTTAAACAAACAGACATGCTCTCTTGGCCACCCTCATGCCTTAGGGGTGGAAGCTAATTGCCACCCTGAGAAATCTTTTCCCAACTGGTCTTTCCCAATATTTTGTAATGAAAATATCAAATACCATATTTCCTAATGTTTCCTACCATCTTTCGTCATCTATGGGTCGTTTTCATTAGCTAGCTGGTCCTTCATTTATAGCTCCATGGTTTGATTGATGATCTACAGTATAAGCTAAGACAGATGCTGAGCACTTCAATGTTTTCATAATCGGCTTTTCTTCAAATCGTATCGCCTCGGTGACAGGAAGCTTCATTTTGTTTTTCTTCTTTTTATCGCCCCTCCTTTTGAGGCATGTACAGAGGGACTAATTTCTTCATTCAGTTTTTTGTAAAATTTTGAATTGTATGTTTGTACAGCTCGCGTAAAATCTCATTTCATATATCTTTTGCACCAGTAGTTGATATCATGGCCGTATGTCATCCTTGGTGAGATGGAAATCTTTGATAAGAGCAACAACAATATCTATACTGTACATCAATACTTAATTGCTTAATTTCAACAAATGTCGACAAAACATATGTCTTTATTGCAGAGCTGCTCTACAGCTACTCGAAGAATGCATTTGCAAGGCAGTTATTGTTACAACACCATATGGAGCTACACATGTTAGCTTTAAGAAGAAATAATAGCTGGGTTTTGTTTTTCTTTGAGTTGTTCCTTCTTGGGGCAATTTCTTACGGTCGTCAGAACTGGCCCCAAAATTTAGCACGCTTTTAGAACTCAAAATTTCACTGCTACAGAGGCTCTGATCCTCAAAATTATTCCCAGCCTTTGAGCGGTACTAGAATAGACAATTAAAAGTCTCAGGGCGGGTAAATAAAGTGGATGAAAAGTCCTTGTTACAATTTGAGCATGGGTAGACCATTATTGGAGTAATTGGACCTTCTAGCATACTGGAGGTCAAGACAGACCTTAAAAGTGACCATGCATGTGTGAAATGCATATGTTGATTGGGACAGGTCAGGAGAGAGTGGTCAATCCTGTTTACTCATGGTCACACATTCAACAATCAATGTATCCTC
>KN890203.1:20198-37834 GCA_000934455.1 Apostichopus parvimensis
TCTGCTTCAAGCTGTGTGCAAGAGATTCAATACACAGCATGTCCTACTGTACCTCTATAAATGCTTCTTCATCAAATAAAAATCTTCATTGTCTTCATTAGCAAAGCAACATGGAGCTACGGGATAGAAAACCACACTGAAACTATTTGTTAGCAATTAGCTAGATCAGGAGTGGAAAATTAAAATATATACAATTTTTATTGAGCCAATGGAACAATCTTTTACACGATATTGACAAACATGAATCATACGTCTAAAATTGATAAAACATGCAACATGTGGGGGCGCTGCCAGTCACAAAATGTAGATCCAGCAGGTGGTCTCTCAAGAGGCTCTGTTAAAACATGGAAAAAGTCCTTACAGACCTCTTGTAACAAATCTTCTTTGATTTGAATACACTCCACAAAGGCTGACTTAACCCTTTATACAGACAACAAGTACCAGTTCAAGTGACTTTAGAGGCAGGTCAAACCACTGGAAGATTAGGATAGGAAAAGACTGAAGAAACAACCGGGATATACTATATAGATTCATGATCTCTATCTCTCCAAGTGAAACAGGAAACTTTAGCTACAGGGAAGAAGATCATGGATGTACTTTCAACTTAAATGGCACCATGGCGGTCAAAAATGACCCTACCATTGGCACATTTGCGGAGGTGGCTTTTCAGTGTGTGCCACTAGTTCCCTTTAGCTTGTTCATTCTCTATGAATATGAGTTCTAGTCTTAGAGGAGCCTGTAAGATTTCAAAGAAGTATACCTAGAATAACTGTATTTGCATACAAATATGTGTCATTGTAGTGTGTGGTAAAGGTGAAAGTTAGTTCTTGATATTCAATGGACAAATTGGTCAAATTGATCAACATGTTAACATTATTGTATCCTTGCATAGTTAGAGAAATTTCACGAATATACAATGAAATTCATAGAAGGCCTAATGCACGATTAATCTTACAAATACCATGTAGGTCTATCATTGCACAAATGTAGCACTCTCCGGTCTATTAAAAACTGCTTGGTCGATTCCCTGGCCCTGGTTTATCATCATCCAAAACATGTAATATACGTACGGAGCAGCTATGACTGTGTAGTATATAATGCCATGCCATTACGGGCTAGCTGTTCAGGCCAGAGATCATCAAATAACACAGAGCAGTTGCGAATAAATACAATTAACACTTGTTGCTTGCAACTTTTTTGCAGTATGTTTGTAACTCAAATGCGTTCAAATGTTACCTGTTTTGCTTAATTCGAGAATAACAGACCAAATGAGAGAACTTTATGTATTGTTTTGAAGAACTACCCAAGGAGATCTATTTCTTTAGTGTGCAGAATTAACTGTTCGCCAGCACAGTTCTTTGCAAATCTGGGTCTGGATTTTTTTCTGCGTAGCCAACCTGTGAATTTGAGACGGCTATGAAGAGTGTATGTTCAGCTGGCATTCACCAGCCACCCCCATGTAGATGATGGAGCGGTCTATTAATCCCAATATTGTAGCGCGCATGCACACTACAATAACTATAGTTATAACCCCTCATTTATCAAGAGAACATGTATAGCACCCTGGAATTTCCAAAATTTGAAATCAAAATTATAATCAAATGTGCCATGTTCATCCTGAAACACTACATCCACGGTGTTACATGTCAAGTTATGTCATGCCTCATCCCTCACCAAGAGGAACGAAATAGTGAGATTTAAGAAAACAGACACATATTATGGTCAGATCAAAGATGAGCAATAAAGTATTCCTAGCTGGTTTTTTTCCCCCTTGTCAGCCTTTTTACTTGCTCTTAATCTCCCTTTTAGTTCCACGTTGAAAATGAAATGAAAGTGTCACTGCAGAACTAGTGTAATCAGATACGTACGAACAAATTTCTTGATATGCTTTTATAGATGAAAGATTGTAAAATGGGGTGCGCTTATGTAACACGTTTTCATTATTCTGTCCAAACTCTACATCACATTGGTTTCTTCCATGTTTCTTCACAGAGGAACGCTGTAACAAAGCTTTAGTTTGCCAATATATTCACATTTCAGACATTGCATCAAAAGACTCATGAACATGTCATAGTATTGTAACATCAAGTAACTCAATTAAAGTTTTATAAATAACTTTGAGAATTAAAATTGCCATATTTTCCAAAAATATTACCTGGCAACATACAGAAGAGAACAGCATAGCAACCATTCAGCAGCACCAAACTTGCTAAACATATTTTAACTAATTATGGATGAATAATGACTTGCTCAAAATCAATACTCGGTAATGTCTTCCTTGCAATGCGTTTATAACATCGCTACTGAAGAGTACTGCTTCCATGTACTTTATACACTGCAGTACTGTACCTTTTTACACACGCTACACTAAAGCAATATTGGAAAATGACAATTTTTTCCTTTTCATTTCCCTTTTATTCTTTTCCTTTTTCTCCTTTTTTTTTTTTTTGTTTTTGGCTTTTCTTATTCGTATAATTTATTCCTTTTTGAAGCATTATGATTTGTTCTACTAGAACACTTATTGACAGAATTGTAATCAAAGCATAAATAATTTGACACCACTATTCATCTTGATATTTCTCTCTCATCCTGACATAGAATCTTCATCATCCTTGGAAGCTAATCAAGCAATAAGACCGCATCCCTAGCACAAAGGAGCAGAGAGAGACAGAGAGAGATGGAGAGATGGAGAGAGATTCGTGGACGATTGACGAGGCAGCAGCGACTTCATGTAGATACAGAATTAAGTGAAGATATGAAAAAAAGATATATACTCTGATCCTTGATGAAGAAATCTAATCCCTGTATTTCCTTTATTAATATAGGGTAAGGATTGCCTTGGCAGTTACCTCTTCCCGTCGTGGCTTAGGCAGGTAAACTTGTCATTTCATAAAGCAAACATTTATTGAGTATGTATATATACACAATGGAAATCCAACCCGGCATTTGTGAGGATCCTACATAGAAGGCAACATGGCAAGTGGCTGGATTCCTAGCATTCACTTATCAATTTTATTAGAGGCATGATGCCCTAATGGCGCCTCACCTTATCCTAACAATAATCAGACACTCTCTGGTGTTTTATCATCTCCACTATCGCTAACACCGAGTGTGATCCTAACAACCGAGGGGGAACCTGACAGCTAATTGGATTCAATTACACAATGTACATATCTTCTCCATTGTTTGTTGCCAAAAGTTCTTGACTTTCATCGAGGTCATAATTGGATTTCTTGGATGTCTTACTAATTTGAAATATTTTGTGTTGTTAGGTAGTTTGACCTATACTGCTGTGGGTATAACAACACTCACACTTGTAAATCCAAGCTCCCAATTACGACCTCCCTATTACGACCTCCCCCGTTCCCATCCCCTTCTCCTTCCTTAAATTAACTGTTTCTCCACAGCATCTGGATTGTATCCATGCTTTACAGAGTAGAGATAATCCTGTCCATTTGCAAATTTCAAACACTGACTGATTCATCTTCGTCGTAATAATTGCCTAATGAAAAGTATCACCTGCATTTTTGAAAACTGTACCGGTGGGATCCAGTTTGTAATCGTATAGCAAGGCCCCATGTCAGACAGCTGCAAACTTGCAGGGGACTATTTAATACTGGACATACAGTATCCTCAAACAGCAAAGCATTTCCAACAATACTATCTACTCACTGAGCAATAAACCCACAAGTTAATTGGCCATGGTAATAACATGTAGATTTAATAAGAAATATTAATAAGAAATTATTAATAAGAAATTATTAATAAGAGATGTGGAAAGTTGCTATTCAAAATTGTTAACAATAAGCATCAATAGAAGAGGAGTTTGGGGGTGAGGTGATCGAAGATACCTGAAAGTTGCCAAACATCAACATTTGGCCAGCCTGCCTATCATTCTCCATTAATCAAATCTGTCAACTTCACCAACTTAAGAGGCCTACATAAACGCCTACCATTTTCCGTGCACACAGATGAACGTTACATGATCTCCTCATATTTGGGTGTAATGACAGATATCCCGGGTCCCTTAAGAGAGACAGGGACCCTGGGCGAGTACCAAGGACTGCAACTGATCCATGTTAAACTACTTAAAGGATAGAGTGATTTCTTAATAGGTCATGAGTCAACAGATGGAATGTTACAATCTCAGCCGAGAGGCAAAATACGGACAAATAATATTTTAATATTATTTAGTGCACATTCTTCACAGCTGGAAAACAACGTAAGGAGGATCTAGCAGATTATCAAGCTTCAGATTTTACCACTAAAAATATGCTAAAATGATTTGGATCTATAGGTATACATCTTGTAGAATCAAAGAGTGCTGATAGAGAATAAAATTTGTACACTACTTCTGTTAACTTCATGTGCTTTATACCGACACATTTTTTACAGCTAGATAACAATAGGATTACAAATCTAGCAGATTATCGAGCTTCAATTCTTACCACCAAAATATGCTAAAAAGATCAAGAATGATGGATATTCAGGTATCAAATTAGCACACTACATCAGTTAAACCTTAGGGCAGCTTCTCTGATAGCTATGATCATCATTGGTCTAACATGAAATTCACTTACTGTGTTTGTGACTATAAAACATCCCAGAAACTTCCCAGTGTGCTCTGGGTACTTGAAATAAATCTTGAATGAGTTCTTTTTGTCGAACGGAAGTTTGGGTGCAATACAGATGTGTGATGGTGTTTCATGGTAAAGGTTTCACTCATTGGTTTCAGTCTTTTTTTTTCTATTTAATTCTATTTAAAACATCTGATTAGGTGCCATTCCCAAAACTTTTGACAAAACATATCAAACAGCATGAAAGTTTGTTTGCACTTAAATAGTGCCGGTAGAGGATATGAAATACAGACAAGAACATCCAACTGATACTGTAAATGTGTTGAACTCAAAGTCATCCATTACTTCCATATTTATACTAATCAACCTGGAAGAAAAGCAGAGTCAAGTTTGACAAGTCTGTGAACGAACAGTTGAAAAGTTCACTCAAAATATGATCACAATTCACTAACCGAATTAACCTGCTTTTACAGCAGTGAGTCGAGTCGAGAACAAGGTTCAGTAGGGACAAACTGCAGTTCTTAAAATAATTGTTGAAAGCATTGTCAACTCCACTGTCAGTATGATGGTGCAAGCAACAGGACAAATCATTTCATGTGTTCACAGAAATATCAGGAAAGAAGTTTTTAAGAACATTTAATCTGCTACAAACTGCAATTTGAGACAATGATCGCTAGTATTCTTTTCATTAAAGGAAATAAAAAAGCTAAAGATATCACAAAATTGAAAAATTTCCAAAGCCACGGACAATCTTGTAAACCGGAATTAAAACCCCCTCTCAGCCGTCTAGCAGCTAACAAGGTGAGTTTGAGAAAGTTCAAGCCTCTTTTGGTATGTATTAACATCCTTCAGTTTGTAGAGGCCAAGGGAGAATGCCTTAGAAAATCCCTCAACGTCCTTGATTTTTGCACAGCTATTAGATGATTAAAGTTTTAATGTTACTAGTAAAGGAGAGATCATGTGGAAAGGTTGTAAAAAGGTGGCCAAAGAAATCCTCAAAGAATCTTTGACAGATTGTATTTTAGTTATAAGCCTACCATAAAAGCAAGCTTGAAGAGCCTTTTGTCTTAATTTGTTTGTATTCCCATTTTAAGTAGCATTTAAATTGAAGAATGTCTCTTTGGAGAAACAACAATTGAGTGTCAATATATCATAATGCATAGAAATGCAAGTGAAAAAACAGAAGTGTAGGTAATGTTTATTGATACATATGTAGCCAAATATTTTCAAAAATGTTTACACTTACAATGTCTGAAATACACCATTAGGCCAAGGTTATGAAGAAGTCATGTTATCCCTTCACCCTTCCTCCCCCACATGTATTTTTAATATTAAATCCATCACTTGATAAAACATTCACCATGATCTTGGAGGTCAGTGTCAAAGGTTACCAGATAGGGTATGTTGTGAGGTGACAGGTATGTAAGGAAAGTAAATAGAACATTAAAATGAAGTCATATTCATTTCTACTTTGTCTTGTAACTGGTCAACTCAATTGGCAATGACCATCTCATTATGCACATTTGAAACATGCATCAGCATATTTGGAATTTTCATCCTTCTCTCCCTTCTTCCCCCACCCACAACCCCCCCCCCCCCCCCACGCGATGCAACCTAGAAATTGGCAGGGAGGGGATTTCAAGATTCTTAAAGAAGTCAGATAACAACAGCACTCTTAAATTTAACCATTACATGTACATTCAATCTATATCTACCTATCACATACAGCTGCTTGCCTAACCAGCTTAAGAGTATCACTCGTAAGAAAATATATGTACTGTACACATGCATATACCTCAGTGAAAGTAAAAATCTATCAGTAACATTGACGAATCATTACATCATATGGGAATGAAGAGTCACAATGGGCTATAAATGAAGACTTTTATGATACAAGATTAATGGGTTATGGATGGTACTTTCAAACCTTCAAAGCTTTCATTGAAGGTTTTCTTAATCCTTATAAAGTTCAGAGAGATATATCAGAGAGAAATAAGAACTACACTTGTCTGTGTACATACATACTTCTAATTCAATATTAGCTTTCAAGAGCTGTATCTTAAATTGGATGCTTATCTTCATAAATACTAATTTATTCCATCGCTGTAAATCTCGGCAATCTCGAGCGAATCTGTAATGTTTATTAAAAGGGATGCAATCGCCAATTTATTTGGAATTAAATCGCTTCTAGCTTGAGGTAATATGAATATTGACTACAGAGTCGTGATAGTTTATGTACAGTACCGTATATTTAGCAGCTACTTGAAGATTCATCTATATAGAAGTCAGGTTAAAAACTTAAAATTTATTCAACAGTAATCTGCTCACCTTGGCAAAATAAATGTTACACTATAAACCTATACTGTAAAACCCTTTTATACTTTATTTTGTTATAATCACTGTATTGCATATTAAGGTTTCATTCTTCAACTGTGAATTGTGACATTTTGAAACTTTTCTCTCTGTGCTTCTTGTAGGAATATCCAATGTACACTCTTGATCCACGGAACCCATCTCTACTTTTCCCTACATCCACCCACCCCCACCCATCCCTCCCCCTCAGTTGTTGAAAATCTGATACCAGATGGCAGAGTTGCCAACAGTTACCAATCAAAAAGATGGCTAGCTGTCAAAATAATTCAAAGTGACGATTGCCAAAAGCTCTTAGAAAGTATTTCCCCAAGAGTTTTGCCAATTGCTATAAATGAATTTACAAGCCATAAACTGCCCTTGACAACTGGTGAAGTTTTTATCTTCAATTAGTTTAACAGCATTTTGCATGTGATAAAGCCAGGTGGTAATACAATCAAAATTTAACATTGAAGAAATTATATAGCTTGCCTTTTCCAAACTCTTGTGGTATATTGATCGAATATCGAAATACCATAAAACTCAGAAAATGTCACGTTTGTTTGGCCTCGTACGAAAGTAAACCACTTGAGAGGCTTGATTCTGTATAATTACACGGCCATTGGCCATATCACAACTCTCAAGGGCTATGGGTTTACTGATGGTCCCTAATTGAACAGTTGTTGTTGTTATCAATCCAAACCAAGTAAAACTTTCCATTTCCTTTCAATTTTGATTCATTTGACAACTTTTACAAGTGACGTCAAAGGCAACCACTACCAATTATCTTGATTTTTAACATCCTCTTCCCTCCCGACACCCTCTCCCAACACCCTCACCAACAACCCCCTGGCCCATCCCACATACCTTCAACCTCTCCCAAAATGTGAACGTGTGCAGTTGTACCTGTCTGTGGAAGACAGGTTGACCACAGAAATTGTAAAAGTCTTTGTACAAAAGCACTTCTCTAGATACCAAAGTGTACTATTTTGTTTGTTTGTTGTAGCTATAGAAGAACTTGCCCTTAGGCAAACTTGTTTAGAATTTTTTTTTCGGGGTATTATCTTTTATTTAATCTCACACAGATATTTCTGAACCAAACAAGATTTTTTTTTTATCAAAGTCACCACTAATGAAACACCAATAGGAAAAGCTGCATGTACTGTAATGGCAAATTACATGATACGTGTATAAGCAAGCAAATAAATAAACTGCAGAACCTGCTATATACAGACCCTATGGCTTGCATAAGCAAGATTAAATCTTTGTGAAACTATCGCATATTTGCAGTTTTGCGGTTTATTGGAGATAGTTAATGCTTTGGTTGACAAGGAATACATCAAGCATGCAATATATATTTAAGTTACTGTCTGAGGTATGTGTATGATTTAACAAAAACCTACATGCACTCTGACTTTGCTATACAGTAAATCAAATAGCAGTACTGTATGCACTAAGTGGTCACTTCTATAGATGTGAAGGCAAAATGTTGCTTTAAATCGAACCCAAACAAATTCTGTTTTGGTAAACAGATACTGTATTTTTAAGATGATGCTAGATCACATCAAACGAAGGGCCATAGCACTGCTTTTAGCTACTCTTCAATGTATTGCTTGTGGAGTATATTTTATAAACAGATATCTTCTTGCAATCCGAATTTATCTACATCTTTTATTGATAGAAAGGTTTGAAAATGGTAACTCTGTGCATCTAACACCCTACAATCCCCGATTGCAGATGACTAGAACCCACTTTCTGAAAGTCAAAGTTTATTTCCTCCTTGCCATACAGATATCTAGCAGCTAGCTACAAAGGCATCATATTTTCATCTACTCCAAGCATTTGCTAAAACACGAAGTCAACTCTTTCCGGTATTGTTTTCTCTGTTTAGTGCACGGATTGCATTTAGGAGGTGAAAAAAGGTGTGTCATTGAGTGTAAATGTCAAAGTTCTTTGATACTACACCAGTCAAGGTTAAGCAAATCTCACAACTGTACTCTTTAAGAAATGCCTTCAGGCCATATAAAAGGCAGGTAGAATATCAGTTAAATACACTTTGAATTTTTGTAATAAGTTAACAACTGTTTTGGCAAGTTTGAAAGCTTTGTAACAGTCGCAAAAGTTGTGAAGAGAGGAAGAGGAATACAATGGACTGAGACGAAAGTATATAAAGCAAATAAATTCAAATTAGTTTATTGAAGGATGTTAATTATGTTAAGAATGTTCTGGAAAAGGGGCTTGTCATAAAATATCTCTGGTCAGGCCTTGACGAGTATGAAGGCTTTTGTTGCCAACCTTCCAACATTAAATAAACCAACATTTTTCAACACTATACAGTGAATTAGACTAATGGTAATCCCTTGCACAATTGGAGACTGACAAGGTCATATACGTTTAGAAGCATACATTCTTGCCACCACATTTCAATGTACTGATAAAGAATAGGGTGGTTTTGGGCAGAGCAATTCCAGAACTTACCTGATTTGGTAATTAAAATCAACATACTTACCTGTCTCCACACAACACATACAATAGTATACTGTGCAATAAAGTGGGAAAACCACTTGAAATGGACATACCCAAAAAGGAAATGATACTTATCCGGAGGCTGACGAGCAGTTCTCTCCTGAATTTCTGACTTGCAAAATACGGAAGAATGGTTGCCAACAGCCAAGATACATGAAGATCTTGACAGCTCTTTAACAGAGTACACAACTAGACACCTTAGTTGGAAGATGAGAAGCCTGCAGGTTGACCAGATATCCTGGCAAGTATGTCTCAAAAGGTTCCCAGATTACTCTAGACTCACTAAAGTGAGTTGTGAGCAGACAGTAAAGTGAGGAAGCAAAGCAAATAGGGAGATTTTGAGATGACATCGATACAAAACTCCTTCCTCCCTCATATACTATAAATGTTTACACCCTCCTACCACCACCACATTTCATAATGTGGAAAAAACTGATGGGAAGAGAAAGGAAGATTACAGGAAGGCATCAGCAAAACCCATTATTCTTCCCTTCCTCCACACCTTCTCTCCACCCAATCCCTCATACCTTCCCTCCACCCCTTCCTCCAGACCCTCCCTCCACCCCTTCCTCCACACCCTCCCTCCACCCCTACATCCACACCCTCCCTCCACCCCTTCCTCCACACCCTCCCTCCACCCCTACATCCACACCCTCCCTCCACCCCTTCCTCCACCCTCCCTAGCTCATGTCATGTGCTGTACTTACTTTGCACCAACGATAATTTGGTTATTTTCTTCATCGATCACTATCTGCGAATAGTCTGTGGTATCTGGTCTACTATATTCCCCTAGACCATGTCTTTTTAAATCTGTGTGAATAGAAAGAAAAAGAAAAATATAAAACTTCAAGCAGTCAGCTTACGCAAGGCCAACTTGCAAACTACAATCAGGGAGTATGGCAAAACGATAGATACAAAACATAGATTGAGTGAAGGTGCAAAGGAGGAAGGAAAATCTTCAAGCATGAAAAAACATGGCATTATAAAAAGATCTTAATATTAGACTTCTAGAGAAAAATTTGTTCCATTGGCTAGAAAGTCCAAAAACACGATTACATAAGAATGTAATATGTGAAAGATAATGTCAGATGAAAAATTATGTGAAATTTCAAGTAGCTAAACTTCTGAAATAGTAGATTCTGAAGGAAAACTGGGCAGTGTACCGGAAGAAGGAGACACAAGGCGCAAAGCTACAAGTTTCCAGCATGAAGTTTAGTTAGATAGCAAAAACAATTTGCTAGAGAGTCAATTTATGGTCACTAATTCTCAGATTTCAACAAGCACTTTTACTGCCAGCGTCAAATAATTACTTTGCCTCATTGAGACATTAAATTGTCTAAGTGAATAATCTGCAATGTACAGTATATATGAATCAGAACCACAAGGAAATTTGTACTTTTGAAGAATTTTAGCAATTTTTAACAGGCTAAAATTTGTGGTCAGTACTGTAACCTTTAAGGCAGTGCTATTCCATTGATGGCAATAATGAATTACTAATTAGTCAAATATGTAGGAATTGTGTTTAGATTTGCTGTGATTATTATAACCAATCAAATGTTGAGAATCAACTGGAATGTATTAATTTGTATACTCTAATTTAGCTTTGTTTTTGGAGACACCTTAAAAGTAGTTTCATCATTTGCTATCTAATTTTGAGTAATACTCTGTGAGTTTGGTAAAATTTGTCGATTAAATGTCCATATCAATACCAAACATATCTAATACCTGTAGGCCTATGCAATACTCTAGCATTGTGACAAAAATGACACCAGTCTTAACAGCTTTCTTACAAGATTTTATGCTGTGAGCCATTCCTAATCCTAGAAGCCTTTCTTTCCTCCAAACATTGTTAGCCTCTGCAAACACATTTCGTTTGGAGAGTTCATGTGAAATCAGACACGATCAAAGTCGGGCTTTATTTGATGCCGATCTGATGAGAGTATAGAAGATTATGGGTCCTTTTGTCAGTTCTTCCTTTCATTACTGGCATTATCATTATCATATATGCTCTCTATTCTACATCACACTCTTGCTATCAACATGTGATACCTGTTACCTGTATCACTCACAGGTAAGTGATAACTTTCACAAATTTTAACACTCACTTAATAACTTGACCCCTCAGTTTCAGGGATCAAGGCATGTCAACCTACAAAGGAAAGGTGTACTGGAAGACACCATGCATGTGTGTCACAAGTTAACTTGTAGAAGCTACCCAAGAAGAACAGGAAGGTGGACACGATGGAGCCTGCTGGGTTGAGTACGGGGTACCCTTTCAAACAGGGATAAAGGGGAACTTCCTCATCTCCCCCTCCCTCCCCCCCCCCTCTTCTGTCACTATTGAACTGAATAAATGGTACAATTGAGGGCTGATATTGCACTCTGCTATGATGCTATCGAACAAAAGATTTCTCACAAATATTTTACAGCAATTGCACACCATCAAATAAGTTGCTAAATATGAACTTTCAAAGTGAAAAAAAAGAACAGTGAACTGTTCACTCGCAAAATCTCCGACTGGCACAAATTTGTTAACTTGCTAGTAACGTCAATCAAATGCATTTTCACAGTTCTCATGATGATACACTTGTGCCTGTAGGGTTCTTCATATGACATATATTTATACCTCTGACCTTCTGGTCTTAGCTTCCCTTTGAAAACTTCACACTTATGTCAATAAAAATCACTCCATATTTTCCTACTAATTGGTAACTTTCCTCAATAGAAATGAAAGGATGAATAAAAAAAAAAATTGAAAAAACAATCTTTACAGATAAAATTTTGTCTGACTTGGCAGAAAGAAAAAATTCTTGGACAAAAGTTACCCTACGGCACATATTATTTAACCAGTTTTGGGCAGGTGCCATTTGGAGAGAAAAAATTCTGAATTTTTAGGAATCTCAGGACTGGTAAATGGTCTTAAAGATGCATTGTACGTAAACAAAACATCAAGACAAATCAATTGGAATGAAATCTCCTTGAGGGGACATCAAATATTGTGGTGCATCCTCAAACGTGTGAACTCGTACAATGGGAGGGCAAATTCCAAATCCTTTCATCAGCAGAAATTTCTGCTTTGAAGCACTGACAACAATCAATTAGTTGAATTTTATTAATACATTAAATGTAAACCAACATGAATTTACAAACAAGGTGGACAGAAGTACAGAGAATGGATTTATTTTTTTAGATTTTGTTTAGCAAGTTTATAGCAAAATTAAAATACTTGGCTCATAAACACAATTTCACAAAGATTATGCATTAAAGTATGCAAAGGGAAAGATTGTTCTTTGATACTTAGATGTAGAAATGTGCTTTAAGATAAAATCTGACACAAAAGTTGTTATGAGTGTGTAATGTAGATGTCACTTCATGTAATTCACAGATTATCAACTAACATCTTATAATGGAAAATCTGGAGGAAATTATTTTATCTGTCTTTAAGTTTATCACATTTTGATGTTCAACTTTAATAACCACTTGAAATGTATCAGGTTTGATATATTCTACATGATCTTTCATTTGTGTTTATGAAAACAAACCAGTGAAGGTTTGCATAGGCCTACTGATCAGATATGTGTAGCAGTCACAATTTTGTAGATAAGTAAGATCATGGACGTTTAGGTCGAGAAGATTCGAGGGGAGCCAATTATGAAATGAAAAGTGTTACATGATGAAATTGTTCCTCTATTTCACAATCCGGATAAATTTAATTTCAGGTCATATTTTCCTTATAGTACCGGAACAAGTGGTAGCCACCGAGGGGGCAATATATATGGAGGTATGACATGGACCTACTTTTTGCGGGCATTGTTGAAATATTTGCCCCTCAACAAATAAATAATCAAATTGATGCACAGATTTCTAACACCTTTGGGCACCTTTGTTGATAATAAAGTGGACAATTGTAGCCAGCTGGATCAGAGCCTCTTCTTAACCCACTTCGAACTGAACTGACCGATACTAGCTTAGATATACTGGTGGTATAATTTCATTTGCTGAGCAAAAGTGAACGAGGCAAAACTGGCTTTCATCATCTTGGGTATATAAACGTTGCCTAGAGTGCTCTAGGAGGTAGTAACCTGAAAATAACATTGGTGCAACTGTTAAAGGGATCGCTGCCAACTGTATGGTGGACTTTATGAAACAACTGCCCATTTATAACACAGTGTATGGCACCATATGTACCTCACACAGTAAACAATGAGAGGGTGACTTTAGGCCGAATTGTTTAGTCTAGTATATATGTTTTAGAACAAGGGGGAGGGGAGGGGGGGGAATTGAAGGGTGGTAATGTTTCTATAGTTGTTCGAGTTTTTCTAGATATTCTCTTTACAATAAGCTAAAACTCTGGAATGCTCATTTTGAGGCTCAATTGATGATGACATTGTCTCCTCGGTGCAGG
The DNA here is from genome assembly GCA_000934455.1 of Apostichopus parvimensis. Lineage (NCBI taxonomy): Eukaryota > Metazoa > Echinodermata > Holothuroidea > Aspidochirotida > Stichopodidae > Apostichopus > Apostichopus parvimensis. The sequence goes on from KN890203.1 coordinate 34,056, forward strand.
CATAAATGTTATTTGAGGTCGTAAAAGTCTTGTATTTTCCCAGAGATTTTCTGGTTGAGGAACAGACCTAACGGTCCCTGTGCTATAACTGTAGTCCAGCCACTTTCATTGAAGACCCAAAGATGTTTAAAGGGTCATTTCTCAAAACTTAAAAAGAAAGTAATGTAGAATACAACCTGGAGTGAATTCTAACGGTCTACAAAATTTAAAAATTAAATTTGGACCTGGATTTATCCTTTTGAAGGATGACTTTCCACACAAAAATCAACATAACATTAGCCTCCTATTTTATAAGAAATCTAAATGTCCAAACTTCAATACCTCTAAAATTTCACATGAAAACAATGGCACTCAAAAGTAACTAACCCTGAATCCACCCGATTAATACGTTTGACGTTACGATTACCTTGCATCAGCTGTAACATTTCCAATCAACACCAATACTAGATACAATGATGGGCTTGTGAGCAAGTCTTAGGGGAAATAATGTTTACAGATTCTCTCTCTTTAAAATCAAAACCAACCCTTAACAATCTTACTCTAATGTCACCTGCAGGCTACCCAGACTGCTGTTCTGGTCACCCAGATACAGATGCAGATCCTTAGAAAATGAGAAATGTGATGGCATTTAGAGGGGTTTTTCTTTTGCTTATTTTGTTGTTGAGCATTGACAGGTGTTTGACTTGTAGACAAATCAGAGTAAGCACACCCCTTGGCAATCACGTCCCCTCTCAGATCTATAGGAAACTCGACACTGTAATATGGGCGCCTGTGTCATAGCGGAATCGAGTCGGCTCTCTTTTCTAAAACTTTTTTTTATCAATTGTTACAGCAATCTTATCCATCTCAAGGAAAATAAAGCAACAGAGGAACCATGGATAAAAACTAACAAAAATAAGATTTTTCCTTCCAGTCTTAAGTAAGATATAATTAAAGTTGAAATAAAGAGTCAAAGTAAAAGTAGGTCATGTGTCTTTCTTCAGAAAGCGGCAAGCTTCCTCAAATCTAAAGAGAAAGAGATATGGATCTTGTTTTAACAGGGCTACGAAAGAAAGGTCTTGGACTTCGGATTAACTTCAGAAATGTGAAAAATAATCAATCGCAAAATTTTGAGAGGATTGAGAAAAAAGATTTTAAGCAATATTTTTCAGTGGGATTAAAGAAATTAAAAGGAGTTTGCTCTGTCCCGCCCACACAATACCTGAGGAACTGTATGTACACTTAAGTATTTATCCCACCCTACAGTCTATACAAAGGGTCACGTCTCCATGGTGAAGGTTCAAACAGGGTATTATTGCTACTTGCAAATAGTTTTCAAGTAACCTGCATTGGTATCGAGAAGACCTCATAGTGGAGGGAGGAGAGGGTTGGCAATGTGTGGTGATATCACTGGGACAGGGAGAGGGGAGCGAGACACTGTTTTCTTTGGGAGGTGGGGGGGGAGAGCGGGGGAATACATGCATATCAAGCCCAGGTTGTATTTTCCTCCTTGTATTCTGACTTTTGATGGTATGACTGATTTATATGTATACATGTTCAACTTTTCAACCACTCACCTTACAAAAACACTTAAATGTCATGCTCAGTTTTTAATTTAAGCTCAGTCATGCAGATCTATCATTATCTGTGAAGCAAAGAGACCACCTTTCTGAAGATACATCATCAATATATTAATAAACAACTGCTCACAGACCAACCACATGACCACATATTACTGCTGACCTGTTGCCTTTAAAATGAGCTGTGAGAATCACCATCCTCCTCCCCTGTAAACCTCTCACCTGCAAGTTATAAAATGACTCATTTATATCTGCTAGAAGTTGCCAGAGAATTATATACAGTACATATATATAATATATATGCTCAAGGAACCACATTGGTCAACCAAACAGTTGACTCAGTTTGGGGGAGTGCTAACAAGTAAATAAGGCACAATAAATTTTACAGCACCTGTAAAAACATCAATCTTTGAGGTAATAGACAGAGTTATTGCCCAAATTTGGAAATTTTGGGGAAACTGGGAAAGTGACTAATGTAAAGGCCATCCAAAATTACCCCTCCCTCTCTTACCAGAGCAGGAAGTTGCGGTGACAGTTTTAATGATGTGGTACATGTTACCCAAAGAGGTCTATCTTCTGTTTTCTAGTATCATTCGATATTGCTCTTTATGTTACAAGCAAGACATTAAATCTTTCTATGCTTTGCTTGTACCATAAACTATACGCCTCCCCCTATCCCACCCTTTTCCATTTCCAGCTTTTGGCTCAAAAAAACACCTCCTCTCTCTCTCTTTCACTCTCTCTGATATGTCAGTAGTTATTCAACTTCATGACAACAAGCGTGTCTGATACCTCCTTGAACTATTCAACAATTGGTCAGCTGTAATTCGCCTAAAAATATACATTTAGTACATCTTCGTTGTTCCATTCAATCCACATCTGGAAAAGGTGTGATGGACAAATTTAAACTTCACAGTGAATAATTAAGTTGAAAATAGAAACAGGTCAACTTGTCAAATTGGTTAAGTGGGTAAAATTTTAAGAGCAAATTTGACTAGTTTAATCAAGTGGAAGGAAGGCAGGTAAAGTATAATTTTGGTTTCTAATCCAATGTGATGTGACACCTCACAACCATAATTCTGAGACTTTGTAAAATAAACACAAACTGACTGGAAAAAAAAAGTAGATAAAAACAGCAGTAAAAGAACTAAAGTGGGGAAGATATTTTAGGGCATGAATTAACTTTACCTGAGGGTTTCTTATTTCCCCTTTTTTTTTTCTTTTACAGATCCCACCTAAAGCCCATCCAACCATGAACTTTTATGCCAGACAGATATGCTTCCACTTGATCACCTCAACTGGTATTGTCAGTAAATAATCACTAAGTTTACAACTATTCCAGGTAGTTCAAGGTTAAAATTCGGCACTTTGAATGGAAAGAAAAATCAGTTCTTTTTCCCCTCCTTTCCTGATCTCTTTCACAGAACATGCACAGAAACAAACATTCCTTCCAAGGAATGAAATTCCAGTAATGTAAATGAGTCATGTTCACATAAAGATCACTTTATAATAAGTACAAATCAGTCAATAGGTAACTGCAAACTGTGTGTTGTGGAACATTAGATTTCTGAACAATGAACCAAACAAGTTTTTTTGGCAATACTTTAGAAACACCAGTGCCTCTACTGCTATTTAGTACAGCACACTGAATGGATACCTGCTGGAAACTGCTTTGAACTACTGTACAATATGTACATAGTTTGGCTGTGGTTATTGGGAATCATTTTAAGACCAAGATGCAAAACATGAATGGCAGGGAAGAAAATGCCTGCCTTCAAGTACATCAAAAGGGACAAGGGTCAGGTGGCGATTTGCCTAATCACTTCTTTCAGTGAAAAGGGTCCTTTCCCCCATTCTTCTCCCATGGACCCATTCTCCCTCCCCATAAAACCTTTCATTGGTGAGCTCAGTTCTTAATATTTATTCATAACCATGTCTCGTCTTAGTGACAGTGTCCCCCACCCTTCCCCCACCCTCCCCCCCATTCTTAACAACTTAGTACTGTATTTAGCACTCCAGGCGGAGTGTATAGCCTAGTGGTTAATGCCGGTGTGACAGGATTTTTTCCCCCCTGAAAATATTCCCCCCCGGGGGGAATATTTCCTAGGAAATTTTCCCCCCGGGTGAAGATTTCCTAGGAAATATTCCCCCCCGGGGGGGCATTATTCCTAGGAAATATTCCCCCCAACCTGGAAATATTCCCCCCCACCTTCATGTAAT
>KN890203.1:38174-62575 GCA_000934455.1 Apostichopus parvimensis
ATAAAACAAAACATTTTTGGTTACATATAACCAAAGATTTATTAAAGTGATGCCCCGTAATTTTACCGTGTGTTACTCACAGGATTAACCACGGTCAGCTGACCTGAATGGACCAATAGGATTTAGGAATCTTTACTAAGTATGAATGAATACAAGTTATTTTTCTCTAGTGTCACAAGTTGAAATAGGATGAAAGTATTACGTTTCTCCATGGTATATGAGCAAGGTGGTACCTGAAACCAGTTACCACCGTGTTCTGTCATGTCAATGCAGGTTAATTGCCATTTGTGGGTCATTCACCTCTCCTCTGTCTCTCTCCTCATGTACTGAGTTATTTCTCTGGTTTTTTGTTTGGTATTCAGGGTGATGAAGGGAGATCAATCAACAGCATGATATCATGACAGCTCAGGAATGACACCAGCCATTAATGTGTGGTGGGCTAGACCAGCCTACATCAACATTTATGACGTGCAGCTATGACATCATCATCTATACATCATCTAACTTTCAAGCCCCTTAACTAAATAGTGGTGGTAGATTTCTTAAAATCTTTTTTCTTTTTGAAATTTCCAGGGCTTCTTTGAAAACCCACAATAGCCTACTTTCTCAAGCAGGTAAACCATTACAGTAAATTACCACTAAACCAAAAGATGGTAGAAACAGCTTATCTACTCGGCAGGGATTTTACACTTGGTTTACATGAGATTAAGTGGTTGGCTGTTTACCACCTGAAGTAGACCTCTCATGCAATTATGGGAATGAAGCAAAATAGCTGCCTCCTGGCAATTCAAGCCTGTGTCTTCTAATCCTTCTACCTAAATGAGACAATACCACTTCTTATTAGAAAGTATATTTGGCCTAATTCTTTAAAAGCCACCCTTCATCAAGTGTTCATAAATCATCGTGTACCTCCACAATTTACCTGCATAGAGCCTTTAAGTGAGGTCCCATCTTCTAGTACATACATACCAAACAAGCTATTTGATGGTGACTGCAATATATACGTTCCCTGAACTCAAATAAAACTTTTACTTCTTTTCTCCTGTGATGTATTAAATACACAGATACCCCACGATGAAGTGGTGGCATCCGTGATCAATGCTTATTTGTGCAAGCAGTATTAAGTCAGGATTGCCAGATGGATATAGTCCACTTGAAAGTCAGGGATGGACAAATTAAGAATGATGAGCTATTAAACGAAAACCACAAGTATAGGAGTTATAATATATAGCCAACATAGCCAATTAAGTGAACACATTGTTTCCCCATATTGCTCATTTTTTAATCCTTTTAATTATGTTCATGTCTCTTGAAATAATAAGTTGTTTCCTAAGATGATTATAAACTGATACCCAGGGAGTTTCTAATAGCAGCTCCTTACTGCATCTTAAAGCAGTATATGGTATATTAATATATCGAGTCAAGTCCCCCCCCCCCCTTGCCTAGTTTGGGATAATTACAAACTTGTGCAACAACTCACTGACAAACTATTTCCATCTGCTTCCTTAATAATAACCAGGTTGAGATGGAGGAATTAACAGAGCTCTAATGGAAAGTGATAGAGAGTTTGCTACAAATAACTTCTGAATCTGGACGGCTTTAATCAATTTTGTCCGAGCTACGTAAATACCGATCATAGCATAGATGTGGACATCTACTACATGTTACAGTGTGGTACGCAAATACTTGCAAACCAAAGAACTAAACAAATAGTGTTAAAAAAAAAGGACGACACATGTGTGATGACTGTAATCTGTGTAATGTTTGAAACTATCACTACGTCGCTTTAACAGAAGCTTAAAACAACACTTGCCAAAACTCTTAACAGTTGTCAAAACCAATACAAGATTACTTGTCAATTTTTTTCCTTTTCCCTTTTACCTCTTCTTCTTCTTCTTCTTCTATTTGTTGTACAAAGGTCCTACAGTAGCGTTTTGTTCAATTAACTTAAAATCTGGTCAAAGCAACTCAATAAAACAAAAATGGCTACTTTTGAAAGGTTTTCATGTCTAGATTTAAATATCCTGATTCCAATGGAGATTGGCACTCTTGCTAGGGTGAGAAATAACTGTAACCATTTAGAACCTTTTTGAATTCAATACCAAACGAGCCGATAAAGAGGCCCGCTTTATCTGTGCTCAATGGCTGCCCTCTAGAGACACAATTTGATCATGTAGGAAAATAGAAGGATTAGAAGTTGAATCTATTATCGTTATGGAACTAAGTAGATTACCATTTCAAATGCAGTGACTTATCTACCATAAACGTGGGGTACTACCCAGGGTAAATTTCACAGCAACAGAGCTGGAATGAATCAAATCACTTAAGGATATATGTAGATTAAACAATTGCAGAGAAGCTGTAAAAGTTATTTTTAAAAGTCCTCTGAGCCGCTTTCTACGTTCTGTTGACAATGTTACCAAATCTACTTTCTCTCAAAACAAGACATTAAACTGATCAGGGTAAGTCACCGACCTAGATTATTTTAGCATCAAGAATTTGCATCAAAGTTAATAAGTTTTAAAGAAGACCAAAACATCAGCCTGTTTACTTTTTTATCTACTGCTTTTAACACAGTACCAGAAGTGTCAGATCTAGTCTTCGAAAATCTCAACATCCTATATTGATATATTAGTGGCAATAACCAGCATGTCACTTCAACGATATATATCTTAATTCCCACATCCAAACTTACTACAACAGAACTAACAACACTGACAGACAAAATTGTGAAATCAGATCTAAGATTTTCCTGGTTTCAAGTAAAGTGGACCATGCCACAAAATTGTGAGAGTAGTGAAGTCCCTGAAGACACAAATTACAGACAAAGCAAGCAAAACAACTTCCTGTCCTTAATTTTGACCACAAACCATCTCAAAAGGGACTAACCACATAATGGTCACTATATCAAACAGTTACGATAGACCACATGTTTATTGAAGAAACTTGTGACATCATCTAAACCTGACCATCTAGAGTTTAGTTTAATCTTAGACTTCTATTGAAGGCATAAAGGACTACTGCAAGAATGCATTCAGTTTCCTTTGTCTCTGTTCAACACATCTATGGCGGTGGCGAGCAAAGACTTTTTAAAGTGGGAGGGCACGTCAAAATGTGAGTAACAAGGGGCGGGGGGAGGGGGAGATGATACAGAATGCAAATAATACAAGAGCACAAAGCCATATATTGGTGTCTGGTCTACCCGGTGTCTGCCAGCAAATATAATCTCTGGTGGGGATCAATGGGACGATATCCCCTGAAGCTTTGCAGTTTTCATCGTTCCAGGACAGATATTGATATCAGCTTCAAATTAATTTTGGAGGTAGACACAAGTAAATTATAGTCAGTAGAAGACAAAGAGTCGTATACATCTCCCTGCATCTTTTTTCTTTGGACATTGCAAATTTCATTTGGGGAAGGGGCAACCAGGGGAGCACAGTATACTTTTAGGAACAATCTCTACCCACTAACCCCCCCCCCAACTCCTTGACAACACCACTTTCTCCTCCTTCCTACGTAATGGGAGTTGACAAAAAAGTGGATCAACCTGGGCACATTTCTATAACGAAAAAATTGTTAACTTTCGACTAGCTACAGGGAAAAAATTCATTTGTTTAAAGTCAAGACAGTAAGAATGGGGCGCATTAATTACGATAGGATTTCTGTGTCATCTAGATGCAATGTTGACGTCATTTGTATGGATTCTGCTTTACGGAACAAACTCTTGGTGTACAATCGCAATTTCAGCTCTTGGGTTTTCATTGAATCTTCAAAGTATTTAAAGTTGTATGTTATTAGCATGAAAGATGACGCTCTACAATAAGATCTATGGTCTAATTTGTCTATAGACAGTAAAGATTACAATCAAACAAAGTTTGTTGTTTGACCAATGGGTATGACATCATCTTGACCACACAGACCATGTGCAGCTTAGAGAGAGCACTGGAGTGATTACACAGATCCCTGACATAATATCTAGAGTCAATGAATATTTATTGAAACAAAAACATGTCAGACCCAGGGCTGCAAGCAAGCAACATGACTGGTTGTATTACCAAACATTGCAACCTCTAATGTATATACTAGGCTACTACTTCTTTCGAGCTCACGCCCTCTGGTAGGATCAACTAATCAAGCCATCCAATGTTGCTTTGTTCCTGTTTGCATGCTATGGAGTACACAGAGTATGGTGGAAATCTGTCTATTTCAAGATCGAGTCCTATAGGCCTGCGACTGGTGAGGGATTATGACAGGATGAAAATACACTATAATTTTGGCCATCAACATAGCCTCAAAATATGCTAGTAGTCAAATAAATGGTAATTTGTACTCAAAACTGAAAACATTTAACTACAGTACTGCTTAAGCAATTTCTTACCACACTGGAAAATTTATTTATCATTTATGTACGTTAACATGGACAGCTTTAATGTTGGGAATATCTCTGAGGATAGGAACCACCTGAAAGATACTTTTTGAAACTTTCAGCAATTTTAGCAAAATTTCCAGCTGTACTGATGACCTTTCCCTCTGAAAAAATTGCACCTATTGTTGGTTATTTCACATGGTTTCTGTCAATTAAACAAGCATATGGGATTCAGTATCTTAATTTCTAATACTTTTAAGCCCTCCTTCAGCCCATCATACATCACACCTGCCCAACAGGCCCCATTTCCCACCACTGAATGGAACTTAATACATCATTGCTACAATAAACTGCCTTCCATGATATAGCAACATGAAGGCGAAATACAAATTGTTTACCAAGATAAAACAATAGAAAATCGCTCATGCCTGCAATCTGACAGTTTTTCATTTTTTAATTACTTCCGTACATAAAGCTTGTTAATTACAGCACCATGTTAGAGCCAATACAACTTGATTTTGGAGTGTCCTTTGGCTGACGTCTTCAATTGCTTCGTCTCAAGGCCCTATCAATAACCAGAGAATCAACCAGGAGCTCTTATCAGAGGAGGTCATTGAGGTACTAAGGAAACCATATTATATGTTCTTTACTGTACTACTTAGCACAACAAAAAACAAAGACATAGTAACAACAACAATTATAGAAAGACAGCCAAAAACTGACAAGGAGAGGGAGAGGGAGAGTATGGGAGGGAATGTAGGTGGTGCAGAGGTGAGATCTCATTTTTTTTTTGTTAGAAGAAAGAGATTAGACCAGGGAAAAGATCAGGACCTGATCATCCCTCTCCTCCTCCCCTCTCCCCTCCTCCCAACCTCAATGTCTGGTGTGCCAGGGCCTGATACTGCAAGAGATCACAGTCCTAGCTCTGGATCACAAACACTGGTGTTCCATATTGCATTAAGGATCAAATGTGATCCCAAACACGAAACGCATCAAAACAGTATACATCGCCAAAAACAACTGAAACTAATGACAGCTTAATTCTCACCTTCATAAGCAATGACTTTCGTTCTGACTTGATCGCATTCTTCATCGCTTCGGTCTGTGTGCATTCCCGCCATTACGGTATGAATGTGCAGAGCCGCACAAACCACTGTTAAATACAAAATATTTCTCCTTATGTGCCCCATCTTAAATTATCCCCCAGGGATACTCCTGTAGATGATCTTCAAATGTTGTTGAATGGACTCTGGTTTACGACATCACTCCTTTCCGCTATCGCTAGAAGAAATAATTTCAGACGGCTGTAAAGAAACAAGAGAAACAAATAAAGACCAATGAGCTAATATCAAATCCCGTCTCTACCTTACATTTACAGTGAACAATATCACATTCAGTACATGGCTAGTTTGCAGCAAGCTAGTCGATCATTAAAGATGATTTCAATTTGTCAAACTAAGACACACACCAAACTTCTTCCACTCACAAACAGTAAATTAATGGGATAACGAATATCTTTAACACTTCAAATGTATGCTAGTTCCAGAGCAAGTAAAACGAACCACACTGGTTTAACTTCCATCTTGATAACAGTCGTTGTTGATTAAAGTCTCAATACGTGTTTGCTGATGAATTTAGGAAAACAAACTTCCAGATGAAGCAGATTCAATGTTTCTTATTCTAAATGCACTCTGACCAGGTGGTTTAATGGAGAAAAGCTGTCGCAATCGAAAGAAAGAAATTTATTTTCTGTTGCCCTTATGGCTCAAACGATTTACCGTAAAATCACCACGATCGCCCATATCAGCATGTTCATTACACAAATGTTACCTATTTATACTCATATCGTCCACTTTTTTACCCAATTTCACAGAGTAAACGTCTGAAAACACATATTCATTTCTTGCAATGGAAGGAAATGGCAACAATTTTGCAAGCTACATCGATAAGACCGAAAAAAATGATACTATTCAAGAGAATGGAGGCACGAAAGTGAAAGTAAGCCTAGACTGTAAACAAAACAGAGAGATATGATTTGGCGCATGATCTGTTGGGTGGGCCCCGGTGGGGCTTGCAAATTTTGATTGAAGTTTGTAGAATCTACGGACTTGTTAAAAAATCTGGCGAATTTTATTCAGCTCAAAATGTTTTACTCAATAAAAATGATGATTATTAATATGAAAATTGCATAGAACGGTGTTATTTTCACTGAGCTTTTAGGGCAGTAAGCTGGAAAGGTCCAAGTTAAAATTTGGCAAAAACACATTGAGACTTAATATGAATAGTGGAATACTTTGACAAAACATCGTACTGTCTTTTGTTTCCCATTATCACTTACTGTGTGTATGTACAAATGTTTATATAGGACCCAAGTTTAGCAAATCACTACTAAATTTTCAAAAGTTACAGTACTGATACCAATAACCAAAATAAAAAAATGTACATCAAGTCACACACGCAGTTCAATAACTTTTCCAACGTTATGTTTTTCGTAATAACCTCTGATGTTGAACAACAACAAAAGCAATTGCTATTTTATTCCTTGTATGACATCAGAGAGACGTAGATTACTGTATTTACCCAAATCTAATGTATACAAGATTTGTAAACAGGATTTGTACACAAGATTTGTAAGGATTTATAGCCAAATGGTTCAGGCCAAGCACATCATGCTCCTTCGTCGCACTGAGCGTTATATCTATATACGCCATTGCATGATATGCCTGGGAGAAAAAATACTGAGAGATTCTCATCCATCTAGCTAAATATTACAACTTTAATATAAATGCAGAATGGCTGCATGCATACAACCTTGCTACAGACGCCGTCTCTAGTGATAATAATGTATCAGTCTGAACTATACGAGACCTCTGATTGAAATTTTCCAGCCAGGCCAAGAATCTATAAATGCAATGATGTCACCCAAAAGAAATGCATCTTCATTTAAGTCGGCATTCTAGACGGAGCAAAATCAATATTCAGCATGTTTCCTTTTCTAATTCACTCATCGTATAAATAGTGCAAGTTTCTACCAAGTGCTGCGTTATAACCAGCTGAAACCACATTCTAAATGACGAGAGGATCACAACACTGTAGGTAAACACTGCTCTGTGCATGGTCAAGATGGTCTTGTAAATGCATTTTAACAAGAATTTGATACCCCCATCAAAAGCCTACAAAGGTATATATTTGGCTTCAAATCAACCAAATATGTGTTATCGCATCGGTATGTGCAAAATGACAAACGATACTGTTCATAATTACATTTTGGATTACTTTAGTTCATTTAAATCACATAAAAAAAAATCAAATAATTAACTTTCACAAATTACATCAACTTCAACAGTTTGCATTTTTTGCAATTTGAAACTATATGTAAAATTACATGGTGTGTTACTCTTGAATCATGTGTGCCAAATTTGCTGTTACCACATTCCGGTGTTCATTTAGTTATAGACTGAGAAAATTCCAATAAATTACAATATTACATGGCAGTTACAAACCTAATTGCAAAATAAAGCTTGTATGTTTTTCCTATCTTGAACTCACAATATCTGTGTAAGATCATTCTGTAGGTGACAAACATACACTTTCTAATACATGACAAGTGTAGGTGTTGATGCATGCACAATTGCACACTACCCCATATCTATTACACAGAGCATATATCCATGAAGGACATTTATCCTTCAAACTGTATTTACATTTTATTGTCTAGAGAATATCCAAGAGAAAAACAAAACTCTCTAAAATTCTGGAATAGGAGAAAACCGACACCTCACTCTCCAGTCCATGGCTACTGTACAGTATCTTTCCTGTGATCTGCTTGGTTACCAATTGAAGTCTTTTAACCGAGCAGCATTTCAAGCATCACTTTTTGACTGGCTGCTAGCTAATAACTCCAACAATTTTACCAAACATTTCTTGCAATTTAATTGCAAGATCAAAGCAGGCCTTTTCCCTGACCATTAAAGGTCTGCAGACAGTGATGAACAACATTGTCTTAATCACTCTAAAAGACACTAGAAATCATGAAAATAGCTGCAACTCCCAACAATATCCATCGAAGATTAACCATTGTTTACAAGTCTTGTTATGAATAAACATTAGCTTATTATGCACATTGATGATGTAAAGGGAGTGATGGCCTGATTTTCTGTTATGTTATTCCTTTGTTTTTACAACCTTTGTTCCAAGGACACCAAACACAAGTTTGTGACATATAGCAATTTTTTTTTTAAATATTTTGTCTTCTTTGCAAAGAGGAACATCACATTCTTCCACTGATATATTTGGGCTTGTAATTAGGGGATAACTAATTAAGGCCTAAAATAAGCAATTTGGATATAAGGCAACACTCGACGTCATAGTTTGCACATGTTTAATTAGTTTCCCAGAGTTATTAAAAAAACAAATGTGTATATCTTGGAAACGAAAAGAGCTTTTCGAAAAATGTCAACAGATTTGAATGAGATTATCACACACAACAAATGTACTGAATATGGGCCGATTAGCTACTGTAGGTGTACGTAGTACTTATAAGCTAACTTTTATACTGATTGAGTAAAGGATTATTCACTCTGATATTGAACATTTTTAAAAATTCAGCTAAGTAAAAACTAAGCATGCTCTGATTTTTATCCAATAATTATGAACATGAAGCATAGATCTGAGAAAAGAATTACAAAAATTGTTCTAAAAAGTGCAACTTAGAAAGCCTTGAAAATGTGTCGCTGTTACATTGTCATTCTAATGCTAAGGCTTGCTAAGCTGTAACTGAACTTTTTGGATCAATACGAATGTGAATCTAGAAGAGCACACCTGTTCACTTCAAATTCACATGTTGCACAACAGTTAACAACTTCCAATGATGTTCATCTTATATCACAGAAATGGCAAATGTAGGAATCTAATGTTAACTTCACCACGACATTCAGATTACATGCTCCCTTTTAGAGGTATAAGGTAAATTAAGCTAAAGGTTAATTTATGTTAATAACTAATGAGAAGTCAATTAATACTATATTGTAAGTTAATCATAAGTCAGGATTACAATGAATATTTCCTGTCAAACATATGTACAGACAAACAAGATAAATTTAGGTGCCTCCGAAAAAGTTGGGAAACAAATTGTCCACTCTTGCTTCACCAAGCTTGGCACTGCGATATAATCATTTTCTAAAACAAATCCAGTTACATACCAAAGCACAGGGGCTATTAATACCTTTGCCAGGTTATTGCTCGAAATTGCAAGGCTTTTCACTGAATCTCGCCGATTCTCGGTTAAAAATTTCTCTTCCTTGTGCATGGCCATCTTGAAAACCAAGACTACAGGTCCTCTGATATTTGCCCATGGCCTTGGTTAATTGATTCTATGAAGAGGTTTCATGTTTAAGGGGTTTCTTTTATCTTCTTACTATCACAACTTTAACCATTTTATCAAGGTTTGTTCTGGGTCAGATCAATCAAACCTTGCTTAGGCCCGCATAAAGATATTATTACACAGCAATGTGTACCACGGCTGACCTATAAAGGTATCTGAAGTGGATTTTTCTGAACACAATAATCAAACCTCTACCTGAATAACGTTGTAAAGGTAACAATTCCAGGCTCCGGTGCAAATATTACCAGACAAAGATCCAGAGAGGGCTATGTGGGTGTACACCCCCCCACCCTTCCCCTTAATAAACCTCACATAAAAGAAACATAAGTATTTTTCTTACAACCCTGCAATAAGACCTAATTTACACTATTTATAGTCTAAAAATGTCTCAGAATACACCATTTGATGTCTAATTTATTTTACTTTTGGGGGAGGGGGAGGATCACAGTCCCCTCTAAATTTCAGGTTTGAATGACCTCAAGACCACACCCTCTCCATTATAAACTTGCTGGTTACTCATACAGCCTAAGTTTCCATCATCTATAGGCTAGCTGCACCACAATATGTCACACACTGACTGTTATATGTATATTAACCATCGAGACAGCTGTCAACACCAAATTATGATTCAGAATTAGGCAATGTACATTTCACTGTGGCATATTAATTGACTGCTGTTTCTCTTTATTCTTTTTTTTTTTTTACGATGACATTTAATAGAGAGCAAACTGTGAAATTATTACCAACCCAAGAACCTTCAAACAAATGACCTCTTCCAAGGAAATCAATTTATAATACTTCGTTAACCTTTGTTACCGAAAGGAAAAGAGGAAATGTCCATTATGATAACTCAAAGTTATCGGAACTTTTCGTGACAACGTAAAACCATTCCTCTACCGGGTCTATATGGACATCTCTTTGCCCTTTCCGATGAAAATTAGAAGTTTTAATTTGTCAGTTATAGTGTCTCAGTCTGTGCAAATTTGGCAGTTAGTTTACGGTGTGAATCACAAACTGAATGTGGCCTGTACCATGATTCAGGTCAGTGGCACCTTTTGCATTGAATGTTTCACATGCGATAAGCAGGATGAGACCATCAAACCTTGGATCACAAATTATAGTTACTCGTTTTAATTGTCTGTCATCGTCGTTGAAATATTACTCTGAGAGGGTCAATTAGATTAAAGGAAACCCCTGCTTCCTAGAGAGGTAATAAGGTTGTGAGTTCAAGCTACCATTCCACGTGTAACTCCCGCTATGTAATTATAACATTACAGTCGCTATATATAGCAATTGTTATCATACTTTACAACTGGCCTTTAAAAACAAATCTTGGTTTTTGATTTATGAACCCTTTAATCCAATGGTCCAAAAAACTATTGGTTGAGACCAACAAGTGGGTTGCAATAATTTTCAGTGGGTCGCTGGATTGTTCCAGACATCTGAAAATTTATTCTACAGATTTCAGAGCTTGTTTTTCCAGAGTCCAAGCTAACTTTCATTCACTCTGAGCATCGATTCTGAGGGGTGGGGGGTCTGGTGGGGTGTGCTTCAGACGTCACAGAAATTCCTGGGAGGTAGGTCGTAATAGTTTGCAGACCACAGGTTTAATCCAAAAGAGAAACTGTTGTGCCCAACAAATTTGATGTATTATCTTACTGTTTCACTTGCACACCTCTGAAGTTCTAACTTCATCCTTCCTGGAGTTTTGGTAGACTGCATGTAAAGTAACAGATCATGTTTTCAGGTGTGTTATTGTTTCCTTTGACAGTAGAATACATGCCATCGTACCATTAGACTGAGACGACAACTTACAGCTTTCCAAGGATGATTTGAGCGTGACATTAATTTTAAAATGTTGTAGACCGTTTTAAAACACTGCTAGAAGTCCAGGTTGTATTTTTATAAATAAACCACTGTATGTTCCTTTAAACATCTGAGAGTCATCAATTAAAGTGGCTGGACTACATAGTCTAACACACAGACCATTAGGTCAGTTCCTAAGATGCAATACAGAACTCAATGGGAATACATAGGACTTTTCATGGCTTCGAGTACATTACAAATCCGTCAAGAACAAGTGGTATTGAATGCAAAGTAAGGATGCCCTGTAATCGTTTATATGAAGGTGAAAGAATAACTGCTTTGGGTGAGAACTCTTAGAATTTATAAAACAATGGATTATAACATCAACATTTAGGCCTTCACTTAGACGGTGTCATCAATTTAGCCTTAAAAGAGTATTCAAAAGATTTAGCATTTATTTTAAAAAGGTGAGAATATCTTGAACATAAGAACAGCTATAGAAATGATACCAGCTCCCAAGTTTTACCTTTTTCTTGGACTGGGACATGCATATATGACAAAGTTTTGTCGAAAGTCTTCCTTTAACCAAAGGATCTGTCTACTGGCATGCCTCTGTTAGTACCTTCTACTAAACTGAAGTTAATGCTTTAAAATCATATTTGTTATAAAAACAAAACTGAAAAACACACATGAAAATGAACAACAACGAAGTCCCAGATACCTTGCGGTGCACGTATACCCAATCTTTCCGGAATAAAGAGATTTTTATGAGATGATTAATTCAACATGTAAAAGCTAGAAACATTTACATTCAGAAAATATATTAATGCATGCAATATTTGAGCCAAAATGCCATAAAACTGATTCCAACAGGCATTCTTTTCATTTGAACTTTGACCTGCCATAACACATCAACAATCCCACATTGACTTAAAAGTATGGCAATCTCATTTAATAGATCATTAGGAAGTTAGGACACTCGATAACAAGAAGGATGTCCCTGCATTTCACTTTTAAACGATTAATAATCTATCTACCAAAAGTATGTTTGTAGGGAACTCTTATCACAGACAGTAGTCTCATGCTTGCAAGGTAGATTTTCTCTCTGATGACAATTCACCCTGTAGAAATGAGAAACTAGCCAACTGGCTTATAGTGATTCTTTCCAGGTAAGATTTCATGTTTTGCGAGACCACTGGCTGAATTCAATAATGTTATCAGCAGGGTACTATGCACTCATGTGTACCTAGCAGGTTAGAAAACATAAAAAGATATTCATTCTTTGACGTCTGTTGACCTGAACTGAATGTTGACCTTACCGATAAATTATGAATACCTCTTCACCGATATACTTTGCATCTAGAGCATCTAGAGATTATCAAGAGCGATAGAAGAGCAATAATGTAACTAGAGGATGGCAATTACAGAAGAGCAATGGCCATACACGCACACAAGGAAGTGCCAGATGCTAGAGCGAGGTAAATACGATACAGTGCTTACGTTATATGAGGTGAGGGAGTACGCGCTATGAATTTTGAATACCTCTTCACCAATGTACTTTGCATCTAGTTGATATTTGCAATTTAAAGAAGTCTTGAAGACTTCCTGGTTTGGGTATTTAGAAGCGACCATAACTGCATGAACTTTAATACACAAACTGTGTATATTATTATATAAAACAGAGATGCATTTCAGTTTTTAAAGTTGTCAACTGAAAATCAACACAACATCTTTACAAGATCCCTTCAATGTAAATCTAAAAAGATGGTTCAGCAACCAACGGAACCAAACTATACAAAGTATGAAGTTATAACCAATGTCCTGTTTGGGCTAACATGTTTCCACTTGAGGCAAAGTGTCACATACACACACACAAGCATAATTACCATCAAAATGGCACAGGCAGTTGAACAAATCCTACTGTAGTTAGCTACATACGGATTTGAACTATGACGTAAGTGCATTCCACTTAGGCCCAATCATTAGAAGTAATTTAGGTGATTGGAATCTCATACAAAAAACTGGAAAAAAACAACCTTCCGTTACAGTGATTTGGCTTTGTGTTTTCTACATCGAAAATGATCCTCATTATATATTTTGATTGATTGCATGCTTCCATGAACAAACTAAAAATGCACTCCCCATACCTGCAAACAATCTATCAGACACAAGCAAACCAAACGCATTCATCGAAAAGCAGGTATTATTTTGTTGTTATTCGGATCATGTAAAACTTTGTGTGGTACTGTTAACAATGTTTTGTTAACACTGTTTCCACAATATACTCAACTCACAGTAACTTCTGTCAGTACTCAGTGATGTATCCATATACACAGACAACCAATTGATAGATCAAAAAGACATTTTAAAAAAATTTTAAGAGGAATGATTTTACCTCTTCAAGTTGTTTATCTAAAATTTTCTTTTTCCTATGTTACCACTGTTTGTAACTGTCACTACCCTACATGTAGTTAAACAAGTTTGTACCCATCGTTGTTATGTTTCCTGTGGTCTGAAACCGACCCTCACATGTATACCATCCCCTTCCTGTCTACAACCTTTAATTACCTTTCTTCCCTCCCTCTCTCCCTCCCCCCCCCCTCTCCTACCAATCACATCATGCAGTGAACTAAAAGGTTGTGATAGTCTGCAGCACAACATTAGTACATTTTTCTAGCGGGCTAAGTTAGTTTACAAGTTTGCTTGAAGAGAATGTTCTAAATATACACACATTCCTCTTGAACTCTTGAGTCTTCGTACTATAAAACTCTATCCGTTGGTGATGTATAAGATACAAAAATTTATTCATATCATTTGAAAGAGCAAATTGCACAATACACATGTCATATAGGAACTGCACAATAATTAAACTACCTCTACTCTGCTAGATGTATTCTTTCCTAATTGTCGGAAGCTCATTCGCAATTCAGTGTTTAAATTTAACTGGTTTGGATATTTATGAAATGATGATGCTTACCTTTGCTAAACATTACATACAGACTCTGATCTATCAAAACTTCAGATCGATAACAATTGGATTCAGATGGATTATAAATCCAAGTCCAAATGCGGTGCAGAACTTCTGATTGGTCGATTCCAAAGGAAGACTGGGCAGTGACCTCAGAGGGTCAATTGGGGTATATACTGTACTGCAAGAATGTTACGTCCAGTTTGTATATTTGGTAGAGCGGTGGAGACAGGCGCAGTAAGAGGTGATTGAGGTGAATGAAGTAAATTCTAAGTGTATATATTTCTATTATCCTTTAATTACTGTAGCACTGTAGCATTGTATCTAATGTAAAATCCCTAAGAAAATAGATATGTACACATCAATATCATTTACTTATTAGTAGCTATTAGCAGATTACAGATTGTTCTGTAACCGCTTATTTATTTACTGCAAAGGACAAAAATAATTATTATTATCTAAACACCTGTATTGAAATATCTAGATATTTTTAGATCTCGTAAATTTATAGCTAAATATTGATCAATTATACTGAATCCCAAATTAATGGTAATGAATTCAGCAAACAGCTTGATTATAAATACAGGTTGCAGCATATCCCCCAGCTACAGGAAATCGTTGCGTTATTTTGTGAGGAGGAGGATCTTGCTATCGATGAAGTTGACTTGTCTCATGAAGTCAAATCAATCAATTTTTGCATAATCTTATCAAAGTAAACAAGCAATAGTTCTCACCTTGACCTACAGTACATGTACACATAATTTAATAACCTCATATAAGTTTATAGCTATTGATAAGTTATACTGAATCCCAAATTAATGGTAATGAATTCAGCTAACAGTGTGATTGATATAGGTCACAGCTACCCCCAGGACATGACTGTTTGATATTTACAGGAAATGATTGCATTATTTTGTAACCAGGAGGAACGGTGAACGATGAAGTTAACTTGTCTCATGAAGACCATAGTTCTGACCGTAACCTAGATGTACACATAATGTCTCCCTCCCCCCCCCCCCTCAAAAAAGAAGGCAGGCAGGTTTACAGGTGTTCCATTAACAACTCGAACAAAGTCACATATTGACATAGTTTCAAAAGCTTAAAATACATCTACGAAAAACAAAGATCTAGATTTCAACTTCGATTAGATTCAGGCTTGAGCAAGCCCGATGCCAACAAGGACAGGACATTGCGCTTGACATTTCTGGGAGCGACCGACCATGATCAATTTACATCTTAAAAACTTGGAGACGCGAATCCAAGCGGACATTAACTAGAAACACCTTTCCGCATCACGCCAGAGCAAAACCCTTGTGCCTCGTACACAAGGTACATTTATATGCAACAGGGCTGTACTTATCTTGCCTGAGTAAACTAATTCATTCCTCAATGGCATTGGATTAGAGGGAATAAGCCCAAGTTTCATTACAAAACAATTTCATATTGCTTTAGGCTAATAGCTTTAGCCTTCAGGTGTCCTAATATTACCAAACGAAGAGGGGGAAAAATACACTGACATTTTGTTAATTCTTTTTCTGAATTCTTCTTTAATAACCTGGATAGTGTAACGGTTAAATTTCTTTACCTCTTGTCGGTTTAATATGCAAAGCCATAGCTCTGGCAAAAATAGCACCAACTAACAGGTATTTAGGTAAATAAAGCAGAACATTGCGAACCTGCGAAGGCATGATTAAGTGTTATAGAAAGGACTCTGCATGAAGCATATAATGTATATAAATACTACATGGTTACTTTTAAATTGGTAATAATATAATCAAAAAGTTAAAACTCATTCATATAACCTATATGGGTTCATTTTATCGGCGCAGACAAACAGACAAAAGATCCAAATAACTTAAGTAACAACAATCCAACAAAACAAGAAAAAAACAAACTTCCAGTTCACTGTACTTCTGTACGTTTCTGTCCATCCTTAGAACCGTATTGTGGATGCTTCAGAATAATGTGCTTTGTCAACGTTGTCAGGCTATTTAGTAATTGCTGTACTCTATTGAATTTTACATGCTGGGAATTCAAAAAGCCTACATCAGTTCCCACGGGGAATTCAACAAACAGATAATTCTTCACACAACAGAATATTATCAGCATGAGAAAACTACAGAGTAACCTTTGGAAATGTCATATTTTAGTTTAATTATATATAAACTTACAGTACAGCGCTGAATATCAAAGTATTTCTGTGGAGCATAAATCAATTCAAAATGCACATGTAACAACTTGTAGTTCTACAAAGTCACTGGACAGTGCTGGTAACAGAATTTTTTTTATGACACATTTAACTTTCATCGGGGCATTATCAGAATAAGTGAAAATAAGGTTCATTCTTTTGAAAGTTTCAAGGACACAAATTCAACCATTATCGTCATTGGTTTGTGTGATACAGTGATACCTGTCATGAACAAACTACGATATCTCCCAAATGGAACAAGAATTTTCTTAGTTATTTCGGCCAGTTGTTTTTCACAAAGATCTCTGTCATATATGTGCCAAAGATGATGGAAAATCCAACCTTACTGGTTTGGATATTTACTTTGTTCCTCGCTTACCTGTTTCCCCACAACCTTAGCACCCGTTCTTCCGTGCCTATAATGTCCATGGTAACCCTTTAACAATGTGCGCCCTCCGTGACCAGCTCCCCAGTCATTGCCCCTACTTCTCATTCTACCTGCCTACATGCGTTTTTTCGATCGGATTATTCCTTCGGGTTACCATGGACATTACAGGCACGGTAGAACGGGTGCTAAGGTTGTGAGGAGACAGGTAAGCGAGGAGCGAAGTAAATGTCGGGTACAGTATGTCTTCCCTTTAATACTGGTATACATTCTAGAGCAAATCCATCGAACCCTGTGTCATTTGATTCGGATTAGTTGGATATAAGGCTAGTTCAGCAGCTGCCTTCACAACTTAAGTTGCCAGAGAATTGTCATGAAATACATAGCTTGTTGCCATTCCATACTTACAAATAACTGCTCAGAAAAAAAATAAAAATATTTTGTCATTAAAGGTCGATTACTTGTATCGAAGAGTTTTAACAATTTAGTAAGTAATATATTGGATCTTTAACATGAAATTGAACTAAGCAACAGTAATTTACAAGTGAGACTGACTTGAAGACATTCTTCTTTGTTTCCAAGGCTGAATTTTTTTTGAAATATTCAAGGACAGTCAAAAACCAAATTGGCTGGTATGGCTGCAGATAATTGCCTCATGCAAGTCATTTGTGTTTTGTATCAATACAGTGTGAAGGTTTTACGGTTTGTTAATTGTACAGTACAAAAACCTTCAAATTATTGGCATAAAACATATTAAAGCTGCACATTGTGTTGGATATATACGCCGCATTCTAGACTTTCTAGTGAAACATAATCGAGAGCCAGGGAAACAATGAATGATACAATGTGTTACTTTTAATCCATCAAAATCACACAGAAAAAAAAAAAGTTTGCAAACTGTTTACAACCGAAATAATGCATAAAGCAAAAATTTTGTTAATCAAACGTATTCAACAGCTAGCCTTATGTTCGCAGTATATGAATGTAATACTTTTTACATACAGTATCAGTCAGAAGTCTTTACTGACTGCTGTGACAGCTAAAAGGCCAGTGTGACATGAAAAATAGCAGGTTACTATTTGGATGTGGATGGCAAATAAGCTTTCAGGTACTTGTCAATATTAAAGTAAGGGATTCTGCAATTACATAGTGCTGTAAAAGGAATACAATTCTGTGATTTTATGTAAATTATGTCAAGATACCCTGGTGAACACACTCATTAAAATCTACTGCACAGATCATCATGCATGCAACATAGTACTTTTCCCAACATGTGGGACACTGTGTCACTGATAGTTTATTATAATAGCTGCTGAAGCAATAGTGTCTTTTAAAGTACAAAATATACATTTTAAAATATTACTGTACTTGGCAAATTAAATGGCAATTTCTCTGTTGTAAGAACTAACAAAATAATAGAATTTGTTCACAACTGCTGCAGAATATCACTTCGATTTTTAATTTGCTTTGCAACAATTCTATCAATTGAATTAAGAAGATGAAACATTTTTTTAAATATTCAGTAACTTCTTGGAATGGTTTTGGAAATGCAGTTCTTCAAATCTAAATCAGACATCTGGATATCTCTTTTTTCAAAATCTAATTCAGTGAGAAGAAATAGCCCAAATTAAACTTACATGTAATTGACCGTATGAGGTTCTGGGAAACTAAAACCATATCATAGCTCATATGGCCTTCCATTTTCCTATTTTGACTACATAACATTCATGTAGTGTAAAAGGTAAATTCAACATAAGTGTGTGCAAATTTTAGTTAATTAAAACACCTAAGACATACTGTATAGTGTTATTGAAGTAACATTACAACCAATTATAAAGGGATATATACGGGTGGCTGAAATTATTTGCATATGATTAAAATTCTGGAAATTTAGTGAATCTTTAGGTGAAAACTTCATCCTCATAGAATTTTGCATTGTATTAAAGATATGAAATTTGTTTCATGTATAAATATAGAAGATTGTCTTATTTTGGTTAAATATAAACATGTTTTGAAACACATTTCTGGCTAAACTAAAAGTGCTGCTTGAAAAATAGCCCAACTAAACTTCAACCAAATGAACCCTCTCTGCTATTTTAACATGAAAGATGCGTGATTCATATTCATATAGTTGGTTCAATAAAGAGAACAGAAAGATATGTGTAGCTAACATACCAAAGATACGGTGGGCCCCTTGGCTCTACTGCCTGCATGCCTCATTATTGTCAATGTAGACTTAAGGGTCATCATTCATACCTTCAACAAATTGTAATGTGCTAAAATTTGCTAAATATCACATATCATGGAGCTTTCCATCCTCCATATGAAGGAAACATTACTGAGATGGGCAAAAATATATATCACCTAAAAGGCAGTGGTGTGGTAACAGCCAAGGCAATCTGGGAGAGCAACAGGGGCAAGGCATATATTTTTTTTGGGGGGGGGTCCCAAAATACAACACTGATATGGACGAGGGGTCTACTAGAGGTTTCCTCGCCCTTTTGGGAATTCTTCTAAGTAAAGTGACTTAGACGCAAAGTGGGGGCAATTTATCACATTAATGCATTGCACTAAAAGCTGTTTCTAATACAAATGATAAGCCTACTTCTATATATTTTGGATAAGTAGCAGATCTGATTGGGTGGAAACTGGTGGGTGCAAGGGGAAAATCTGGGGAGCAATTGCCCCCTCATGCCCTCCTCCCCATAGCGCTGTCACTGCAGACAGGGAAAATTGCTTTCAGAGTGGTAATAAATAGGCTTAATCGAAATTTGAACAATGGTTGAGCATTTTATGACTTGCAAGCCTATTTAGTCTAACACAATACTGATGATCCTAAATTTAATTGTTTATGACATCTCCTAGGGTATATATACATATTTGTTGATTTTGCTCTGTGTAGGCATGAACCAGGTCCCATAAGTAAAACACTATAATATATAGATTCCCTATAGTTAAATCAAGGCAAACAGCTTTATACAAATAACAAGCAGAACTTTGACCTAAGATTAAAGAGCTTGAGGTGAAAGACAACCCTTCCCAATAAACTATTAAACCTTCTGAATTGTTGTGATCTTTCAACTCCATGCATACAGGCTTAGAATTACACACACAGTAGAGATATATGTCTTAGTATACTGAAGTACCTTTCATAGCAGGTGCCCTACTGCAGATTTAGCAGAATTTGAAAGGCTTACCGATAGATTGAATAACTGCCAGTCAGATATGAACACCATTTGGCTTTTAGAGAACCATAACCAAAAAATTATCCATCATTAAGAGAGATATAAAAGTAATTCCTTTCTCAACAAACCTAAGCAGATCCTGGCAATGGATTAAATAAAAATAGGACACATCCGTAAACTTGTGGAGCTCAGTAAATTTAACAGGTTTTGGGGGAATAGTCTGCACAACCATGGCCCAATTGTAATGTTATACTCTATCGGATGGGGAGTATAGCTAGCCTACTTGTTCAAATTAGACACCTATACTGAGCGGTTGAGAAAACATGCTATTAATAAAATATGTGATGCATGAAAAAGTTTGCAGTTCGGGGACCAAAACCTATCCTACAGTTGGGTTATAGGGCCAATTTTATGATTTCACATGTACTGTACCTAATTCTTCCAAGCACTACTACTTCAGATAAAACACTAGCAGGAGAGGAAAATTAACAATCTGCAATAACCTTGGACTTAACTAAAGTACAATCACATTAGAGTTTGAAGGAGACTTGAACGATGCATCACCTGCCTCATCATATAAGCATTACCATGACTACCTCCTACATGATCTCATCATTATACAGTTAATCAATACTAACCTCCGAGGCTGGCATATTGTCACATTCTGTAGGTCTGTGAAAAATACATCCACAACAAGGTTTGGTCATTGATCGTGAGGAGACTTTATTTTTTCATTTTGTTTAATGTTTATTTAACATAATTAAATAAGACTCCAGTGCCAATGATGTCATATTATCAAACAACTCTGAGGCTAATTCATAACTAAGCAAATGAAATTGTCAACAAATCCAAACTTGCTTCAAATAGTCATGTATGTGACTCAGTAACTACTTGATGCAAAGCAGAATATGCCACTACTGTGCAATGATTCTTAACATCTTATAAGCACATGCAGCTAAACTTGTAGTACAGCATATCATATCATACAGAATGGTGCAATTAGCTGACAATGTCTACTACCTGATCAGGATATGCAATTAGACTTGGCCTGGGTAAATCTGTTATGAAAGGATATAATATGGTTTTGAATTATTCTTAAGCTTGATCTCTACCAAAGTATGGGCCCAAAATTTTGGCTAAACGTTATGGTAGGCCTACATCGTCATCACTGTGTGATTATTTACTACATGATAGTACCAAAAGCGACTGTTAGTTTGTGTTTACAATGGAATACATACTGTGGCTTTAATGTAACGAGATTTCTACATTTTGTACTAATGCACAATCTTGCATGGTAAGGAAATGTGACAATGCAAATACAGCTTTATATAGCTGCTGTATATGATAACTTTGCATTCTTTCTCCAGTTTCTATCCGTTTAAATTTGTATATTACTTCAAGTCTCCAAGGTCATAAAGTACAGTACTTTAGTTACTTGCAATCTTCTCTGCAGCCTTTGATATACTGTATTGTGCATTATATATCAATCACCATTATAGACATTAATTCCCTCTCATAGTGTTATGTTTATTTGGTATACTGATATTCCATATATGTGTACACACATGTTGGTTTACCTACTCCTGTAATTTAACAAATCTGATTGTGATATCCTAATCATAAAGCAAACTTTCCACTCTTCAAACTGCTGATGACTTACAGATTGACAGACAGACTGCTATAGTAATGTTCACAGAAGTAGTTTGTTGGAGATCCGTGCAGATATCTCAACTCAAGCTGACTATGAAAAAAGGGTCCCAACACAGGTCTGATGTAGACAAGGCCCCTCCTACCCATCTCCATCCCCTCTTCCCCAAACCCATCACCTCTCCTTCCACAATCCTTATCCCCTTCCCATCCCCATACCATCCCCTTCCACATCTCTCCATGGGGTAAACTTATACATTGAACTGGACGCATTCACACTCTGCCCCTCCCCTGCTTTTCACCGTATGTTGGTAAAAGAAACAGATCGGAAATGTGTCATGTGCAGTCGCGGATCGCATAGTATGTTTACTCCAAAACTTTCGTTGTCATAGTATATAGCTTTAGGGTGACAACACCACGCTATGTATGGCCCACACGTACTCAATCTATGTAGGAATCAGCACATGCGTGATACAGGGCTGGAATTTCACGCGAGAAAGCACGTGACATAATGCGGTCACCGGATATCTCGGTTCACTGTTGATGCAGGAGTGTTTACATTGCAAAATTGATCTCGACATCCGGATCAGATCCCGGTCTCTGCCAGCATCAAATTAGGAGGATCAGATCCAGATCTGAACTGCGTTTACACTACAGCTGTGATCCCGACGTCAGGATCTGATCCTGACGTCGAGATCTGATCCGGATCTAGTGTAAGAGCACCCTTACAGTGATATTGCATTACGTAGAAAAGAAAACTTGTGACTGTACAGAATCAATCCTAACTTAACACTGAGTTTAACATGAAAATATTTAAAACAATTATTTTTCCCATTGTGGCTTCTTTTTATCATTGTATGAAAGGTGTTTTATGTATAGTCATCTCAATCCTGTTGCAACACCATAAATCACACCAAAATCATTATCCTTTCTAACAGATCCAGGAAAGTCAATAACCATCATGTATCATGTAACTTAACTTTGACAAAGACTTTTATTACATGTAAAGTTAACCAAGTCTACCTAAATTATCCATAACCCCTCTCAAGGTCTGAACTTGAAAGGAAACCATGAGTTCTCTCGTTAACACCTAGAGAGACGTTGTGAAGTACAGTACAACACTTGGCACTTTAGAGAGCTGTTGTGGTTATGTAAATGAGTCTAGTCAAACAGCACTTGGTGGCTGAAAGTAACAAGTTGAAGGGCACTGTATTGTCCTTTGCCAATCCATGGTGTCAAGTCATATGTTCCTATCACACGACACTTTCTGACTTCGAAGTGACTTCAATCGCTTACATGCTTCACTACACGCAAGTAATTGTTAAGGCTGCTACCGCAATGAATATATTAATAAATGATTATAGAGTAATGTGTTCCCTTTGAAAGAGCAGTTTGTTGCGTTGATTTTGGTACAATTTCGTAACCATTTGACAAGCTCTTTCTTGGAATAATACTCATTCCTCGGCTTAAGTGATCATTGTACACAGGGATGATGCACTATTGTTTCAGTCATAAGGACTCTTTGACAAACTTTCTGATAACCTATATAACTGACAAGCATATATCAAGCTGAGATTATCACCATCCTTCATACTTAATAATGACTGAAGGACACAAGGCATTAACTGATGCATACAGTGACAATGGTTTCTTATCTTAGATTCCTGGTCCACTAGTCACTACCATGAGTCAATAAAACCCACACAAACCACAACCAACTCTTATTTGTGCAACACAGTTGCTTACCCAGAAAAAAAAAATTGGTCACAAGTAACAACAGTAGCTGAGCACTGCCTATTTCAAAGCCGTTAAATTTTTTAACCTTTGGAAATGTGTAATTTTTACACAAATGGAATGCATACAACTGGGCAATAGGTAGACTCCCCAGTGTGAATGTTATGTCAAAAGTCAAAACCCTTACTGCTCTCATGGGTGTGAAATCATTCAACTTCCCATCAGTTTCCTTCTGTGGGTCTCTCTGCCATGTCTTCAAACACCTACCTAATTTCACTGTCATAAAGAACAGTTTGTATTCCATAAAAATTCTAACCAAATTCATTAAAGCTACTGGACAGTTCTGTACAAAGTCTGTGTACTAAATTTTTGTCCTTAATACTGTAGCAGCTACTAATGATGTGCCTCTTTTTATGGGCTAACCAATAGCATACACAGTTAACAATTACATTAGTCAATGAAATAAAACCCTGTTACTTTTTATGCCACAAAAAAAAACCTTATTCATGAAACTCTAATAGATCAGTGCTAAGTGTTGATATCTACTCCTTTCTTCGTTGTTTCTCCTCCTTTTTTTTCTTCTAAAGAAACAAACCTTCCTTAACATCAAGTACTTCTAATAATTTTTATGACACAAATTCAAACTAACAAGACACTTCCCAAAGCTACCTGTACTTCTACAAGATTCATTTAAATGGTTATATCAGTTATCAGTGGCAGCACCAGCCAAGGCAATCTG
>KN890204.1:8375-27490 GCA_000934455.1 Apostichopus parvimensis
GCATTATTCTAGGCTATATAAATAGGCTATATATATGTAGTTGCTAGTGCAAGTACATAGTGATAGTATTATGTACAATGACAACATGTGTTGACCAGCTGTTATATCTTATCCTGTACTTGTTTCAAATATCATTTTTTCCCCCTTTGATTATTCATCATTCCCTAGGTACCATTCCAGATGTGCCTTCCAACATACTGATCAAGAAATAACTGATAGCCTTTTGACTTCCATGCATGGTATGTTAAAATCACTTTATATTAATGTTTTGTCCAATGCTTTTTGATTATATCAAGTTGTATACTTTGGTGAAATCTTACTCTTTTTGGGCATCTCTTGGTAATTGCTATTTTGTAAGTGTTGGTTCCTTCCCAAGCTTTCAGAAAGTGCTTAAAGTAGCATTTGCTAGTTTTAAGGCACTTTGGAAACAGAATAGGAATTGTTGTTAAATATATAGTGATATTGTTTGTATTGCATGGTAAACATGTAAGGAATTCATCTATTTTCCTTCCTCAGCCTGCTTGAAGCGTTACAACGCTATAAACAATAGTTACCCGTCCAAGATCATCGTGTACAGGGATGGAGTCGGTGATGGTCAGTTGGCAGCTGTCGTAGAGCACGAGGTGCCACAGTTAGAAGATTGCTTCAGTCGCCTCTCGCCAAACTACAAGTAAGATCAATCTGCAATTAATCATATTTCTTTCACCCTTTTCTTAAAGGCTTTAATTTGTTTTTAAGTGTAGTCCCGATCTGAAGCGAGCAGTTTCTGTCGACCCTGAAATGCATTTACATTTGCTGATAGAATTAATAATCAAAGCACTGGCTACTTGTCTTGTTGACTGCATTGGAAATGACTGTTGCGAAGGGTTTTCTTTTGAAAATATGGTTACTGTGAAACAGATATTTGTTGGTTGCAAAATCTTGTGAAGTGCAAGATATCTGATGATTTGTACATGAAAAAGAAACCTAAATACACATAAAAATAAAACAAAACCTGTTAGCAAACTGCTTATCCACTAAAGAGCCTGTGTAAGAGAACGTGTAAAAGTAAGTGGGCCTGACGTTTCGATCCTAGCAGGATCTTACTTTCTCTGTAGAAGATCCTGCTAGGATCGAAACGTCAGGCCCACTTTCGAAATGGAGACCTACCACAACTTGGCTTATGTGTTGTTGTTGTGGGTCTGCTGTTTTTGTTGACAGCTATATGCAGGGTTCGTACAGGTGCTTGAAAACCTTGAAAATGCTTGAATTTGATTGGTCAGTTTTCAAGGCCTTGAAAGTACTTGAATTCTTATATTTTTGGAAAATGTCATTGAAAAGTGCTTGAAATTTAACATGCTTAATGCAAATCATATTTTGTATGTAATTGTTACACAATAATTACTGTAGAATAGTCAAATTGTGACAAAAAAAACCTTAAAAGAATGTCTTAGTTGTCTAAAAAATTACGAGGGAGGGTCGCGCACAATCACCGCAAACTTCTCGCACAGTCACTGGCAAATTACGGCCTCCACTAAGCAATTTCAGTACCAGCGACAATGACCAAAAATCCCCACAAATCTCCGACCACATGGTAGCCCAACTTCACACTGAGTCAACATGGAAATCTAACCTAGCCATATGTTTATTCGCTCAGTTGTGTCGCAAATAAAGAATAAAAATATCCATGAAAAACTTCAATCTTCGACCACATTTTAGTCTAACAATCACACTAAGTCAATGGGAAATGTAGCCTAACCATCGGTTTGCAAAAAAAAAAAAAAAAATGCGTAGCTTTGTTTACAACTTTAAATTTACTGGAAATCGGCAGTTGTTTGGATGGTATGTGCTATGTCTTAAAGAGGGAATGTTGTATTTTACGTACACCGTTGCTGTGGCGATGGATTGAAGGTTTTAACTTCGATTACTTTTCAGCAGTATATAATGGTTTCGTATTTGGTGGTGAGTGATTTCATCCACACACGAAAAAATACATGATTTTAGGAAAGGGCACCCTCAGCGGAAGTAAACCTGTGTTTTCTATTTCAGTTGATGGGTTATTGGTTTTTCGTTATATATTCGGTGGATTGACATTATTTGCTAAACGATCGCAAATTTTTGCGATTAAACTTTTAATGAATTTGCTTTAAGGTCGCAGCACTAGGAAGAGGGTAATTGTGCTTACTTTATCCTATTAAATGCTTACAACCATTTCCTTAAACAGCATATTGAATTTTGGAAAAGAGCACCCCTAAACCTTAACTAAAAAAACGCTCGTAAATACATTAAGAGGGGCGTTTTTAACTTTTCATTTTCCAAAATAGCCCCCAAAGCCAAATCTTAATTTCTACCCTGGTTGTAACAACAGTCGATCAGACATGGACAGTCTATAGGCCGAGTGAAAATGCATTGCTGGACGTACGCATGTGAGCTGTATAGTAGTAAACAATCTAAGTCCTACCTACTTGAACGATAAATTATTTATCATTCTAGTTGGTAGGATTTATATTGTATATCATAAACAATATACTGTTTGTATGCGGCGCACGTGTAGCGTGGTTACAATTCGGATATACCACGTAAACACATGCATGCTGTGAACAATTTTGGTGAAAAATTTGGAAGGACTACCAAGTTTTTTGCAAGACTACCAAAATCTTTGAAAATCTTTGAAACTGGTAGTCCTTCGGACAACCTTCTCAAATTCCTGAAAATCCAACACTCTCGTGACTTCTCTTTGGTATCCTGGAATCTGTTCTTCTCTGAGTAATTTTTACTTGGGTATATGAGTAATCAATCTGAAACATAAGATGATAATTCGAACAATTTTAATAGTTCAAATTAAAGGTTCAATTATAAAGAAAAATAAAGACATAATAGAAGTAGTCCCACTTTGTAGGTCACAGTTTCTGAATACATTAAAAATTCAAGAAATTTTAAACGCTCATAAATTATAGCTATTTTCAAAATTCAAAGACTGACATACTAAGAATTTAATGCTCTTTTTACTGATAGAATAACCTGTATCTGTCAGTATACCTTTAAAGATTTGTTCCATTCATTGTATGTATTTTTTTAATTTTTATCAGGGTGTTAAAGAATTTGTACTTGATTACTTTGTTCAGCTTTGTGTGTTTTATGCCTCTGTCTCACAGAATGTCTATTGTTAATGATAAGCATGTGCTTGAAAACATAAATTTGGTGCTTGAAAAGTGCTTGAATTTTGTTGTGAAAAAAGTGTACGAACCCTGTATATGCTTGTGAAATGGAAATACTTTTGGAACATTGTGTAAGCTTTTCGTCCTCTTTTCGTCTCGTCTCTTTTCTGCAGACCAAAGTTGACAGTCATCGTTGTAAAGAAGAGAATCAACAACCGCTTCTTCATGCCTGGTAGTGGTGGAGGTGGTCAACGAGGAGGAAGAGGAGACAGGGGTGGAAGAGGGGGCGGCAGAGGAGGTGGCAATGATGGTGGCATTATGAACCCTCCGCCTGGAACAGTGGTTGACAATGTTGTCACCAAGAGACAACTGTAAGTCCATATCTCTCTTCTTCACCATCAACTATTCTCGCATAAATTATACTCCACATTCGCTGAATACCACAAGATGGGAGGGGAGGCAGGGGGCAAGGAGGCAGATGATGGGGTTGGCTTATCCGTTTCGTAAATGGCACATTAAAGTGGAAATTGAAAGGGGAACAAAAAAAGGGTACAACAACCAAAGTTACATTTTACTTTTTACTTTTCCAGGTTTGACTTCTTTTTGGTGAGCCAGAGTGTTCGACAAGGAACCGTTTCGCCTACCTCCTATAACGTCATCAGAAATGGGGTCGGTCTGAAACCCGACCACCTGCAAAGACTGACTTACAAGTTGACACATTTGTATTTCAACTGGCCGGTAAGTTACTTGAAGCTTCACATCCTCGGTCCATAATCAGTTAAAACTTACCTAAAAACTACTTACTGCTGCAGAGGCGGGAGGTGTCATCTAAGCTAGTTTGTTTGTTTGGTTTCCTCTTGTATTATTCCATTGATTTATGTCACCACCACCACCAGTCCAAAAGTGTGATGCACACATCTGAGAACCAAATGTGTTAACATCTCATGAATGAAATGAAAGACAACTACAAACAAAAGAAGCTGAGGAACGAGGAAGGGACTAGTTAATTGTTAGCTTACAACCTAGTATCTGTCATGTGTCCTCTGCTTTCTGGAACCATCCATTGGTGGTAGGATTGGAGTCTTACTAAGCAGGACTTGCTGGTTATGCTGGCAAGTTAAACAGTGGCCTTCCTCCATGTTCAAACTTTCATACATTATTGTCACCACCATCATCAGAGCAGTTTCCTTCTATTTATTTGCTTTTTTTGAATTTTATTATTATTATTATTGTTATTATGATTATAATTATTATGATTATTATTATAATTATTATTGTTATTATTATAATTATGATGATTATTATTGGGGGTGGGGGGAGGGTTGAGATTTTCTTGTCCTAAGTCTGGATGGTCAGGACCTTCTGCAAGAACAATGTTAATAATCTTTAAGGATGGGGTTTCAATGATGCATGGGGTCAAACGTAGGTCATTTTCTCATCGAATAACATCTTCCATTATCAGATGAAGCAATTACCGACCGTTGACTATGTGGTTCTCTTTCCTATGTAGGGTACCGTTCGTGTTCCAGCTCCATGTCTGTATGCGCACAAGTTGGCATTCCTAGTGGGTCAATCGACTCATAAGCTGCCTGCAGTGGATCTGGCCGACACCCTCTATTACCTCTGATTGAACAGAAGCAGGCAGAAAGCGGGCCTTTTTGTGAGGCTTTTACTTATAGTTATTGCATTTGTAACTATGCAGTATTTTTTTTATATTTTTTTATTCCTTTATCAAACTTGAGTGATGTAAATAGGCACTTTGAGAGAAAGAAACACAAAGACTTGGATCCCAGTTTCAGCAGCTGCCAAAAAGAAGAAGAAAGACTGAAGGAATCAAAAGAAAAATACAAGTATTTGCAGAAGAAAAGATGAGCTCAGGACTTAAAGCCTCACAAAAGCATGTTTTTTTTAAAACATTTTTTGTTTGTTTTCTTCTGCAACAAGGGGCATTTGTTTTTGTTTTTTTGAGATTCGAAAAAAGCGACAGATTATGTTTGTTTGAAATCTGCAGACTTGAAGGGAAAACTCTACCCATTTCTGTTATAGAAAGGAAAAATAAGAAAAAGTAGATTAGAAAGGAAAAGTAAGATTAAGTAGATTAAAAGAGAAAGAAGAAAGAAGGATTAAAAAGAGACTCATTTTGTGGATTCAGCCGAAAGGAGAGGATTGTTGATTGCCATGATTTGAGCAGGATGGATAGTACCACTTAGAAGAAGCGAAAGATACGTTTTGGAGTGTGTTGGTACAGTAGAGTTAAAGAAGATGTACATTTGTTTATCGACGAGAAGTCCAACTGTTATGCTTTAATACTGAAGGAGAAATGGTGGATAGTTTTGATTGATAAGTAAACAATCACAGGAAACAAAAACAGTTCTGTTCTCCTCCCTTTAATTGCAAAACAAATGCTTTTCTTTGTCATAAACGAGGAATTGACGGGGGAGTTCACCCCCCCCCCAAATTAAAAAAACAAGGGGGAGAAAAAGGTCAGTTGATAATATTGTTGTTGTTGAATTTAGTTTCACTGATTATCTATTGGTGAGTTATTACGAGAGGTTCTTCAGTGTTGAAAGTATTCAGTAAGGTTCTTTCATTTCATCAATTTCAAGTCGTGTTTTCGCATAAATGCTGGTATTTTGAGGTACTTTGATGATTCTTTTGAAGAAACTGTGTCATGACACATCAAGATGGCGCAA
The DNA here is from genome assembly GCA_000934455.1 of Apostichopus parvimensis. Lineage (NCBI taxonomy): Eukaryota > Metazoa > Echinodermata > Holothuroidea > Aspidochirotida > Stichopodidae > Apostichopus > Apostichopus parvimensis. Next base: position 14,206 of record KN890204.1, read on the forward strand.
TCCAATATGCTGTAGCATGTTTTTGTGATATTTTATAAATAACCCACTGTTCGTTGAGGAAAGTTCCAGATATTTCCATTTTACATTAAAAGTGTGCGACAGATACTCTTGATCCTTTGAAGAGTGTCATTACTTGAAAGCTTAGAGGCTTTTCATCGACAGAGTTACGTTGACATATTAACTTTATCATGTCTTATCTGTGAAAGCTAGTAAACTGGAAGGGAAAGTGAGACCATTCCTAATAATTGTTAACTCTGGTTGTTTAAGAGCCAGCTCTTAAACGGAGTCAAAATAGGAAACACAGTCAAGAAACACACTTTGAAAAACTTTTGGGGAATTACGATATTTGTTGTGAGTAAGGAGAGAAGGTGGGGGGGGGGGCATGGCTAGACATATAATAATCCTGCTTGTTCCTCTGGATTTGAGTGAGTTACCCATGTCTGCAGATAATTGAGTTATAGAAAGAGTTAAATAGTCTAATTAGTACAGCGAACATTGTTTGCGTCGCCCACGGTCTGTCTTGGGCACCTATTACCTTGATTTTGTAATCTTTAAGAATTTTTTGTTTTTAAATTTATTCAGCACAAAATTTGTTATACCAAATGTTTTTTTTTTTATTCCTGCTGCCAGTGTGTTATAACCTATGCTCTGTCACAATGACACGTGGCTGTCAGGGATGTGCTCAGGATTATTCGGGTGCCGGGCGGGTTTGTGCGGTAGTGTGATCCACGTCCTGGGGGAGGGTTCTAAGGGGTGGGGTGTCTCCCTCCCCTTTGTAAAATCTTTGCAATTATGTTTAGATGACAAATGGTGCTATCTATTTCCTATTCCGGAGCTCACTCCCCTTTGTAAAATCTTTGCAATTATGTTTAGATGACAAATGGTGCTATCTATTTCCTATTCCGGAGCTCACTTCTGTACCAAATTCTTATTAAATTAATCATCAGTAATAGTGCCGGGCAGAAATGTTTAAAAAGCTGTTTTTGCTGGGTGGCATTCAGAACTGCTGGGTGCAGCTTCACACACACCCCCTCCCTGACATGAGCACATCCCTGGTCTCTTAGGATAATATTTCATCATATTAAGACATTTATTTGGAGGGATACCTATTGTATGTGAAATGAATGGCATTAACAACTTGCTCTCCACTGACAGAGTAAACATGGAAGGTTGCAATGTATTGTCGGACATCACTTTTCCTTATGAGTAATGATACTACTGCAATGCCTCCTTTGTTGTGTTGTTAAAAAAGAATGTTTTTGTCCATTTGCCATACACAAGGTCAACCTTTCATTTAATTATATTCTGTAATTTCTGTAAAAAATATAAACGATCAACTTAAGATGTTACAGCAAGATTAACACATCTACTTGCAGAACTCCATACTTGAAATGTGGAGCCACTTAAGAAAGCACAAGATCCCTGTGTTCAAAGTTGCCAATAAATATCTGCATATATAAAATGTGGTGAGGAATCACTAATCCCGTTGAATTTCTGGTGAGTCACCAGTTTTCACCAGACCTGTTGAGTGTTATCCTAAGCTACCATTAACATGAACATGTTTTCAAGTGAGTAACCTTTCTGGTTCGATTTAGTCAGATGTGTCTCGGCATGTCAGAAATGTTTTGCAGACTTCTATCTCGTTGAACAATATTCGAGCAAGAACGATAAGTTACATTTGTTGTGGGATCTTGTTAACTAGTAGTATCGAAATTGTTGATACTACACCTGTGGATCAGATTATTCCAGTAAAGTGTACAATACAGGGATGTGAAATTGGATGATGTTTAAGAACTGAACAATAACCAGAAATGATCTTGGGTGCTATTGTTTATATTCTGTTAAATGCGAATAGGATCATTTTATGATAAGGTGGTAGAAAACATGAGTGGTCTTTCTTTCACACTAGGATTAATTTTGATGTGTTGCTGCTCTATGGTGGTGGTATTGGTGTGCATATGTTTGTTTCTTTCAACCTATTGTTGCCTTAATCTTGGGAAGGGAGTGTGGGGGATAAAGTGATTTTGGTTTGATGGTCCTATTTCTTCAGTCACTGTAGGGTGGTAACATCAGTCTTGTCCAAGCTGTTTTGGTGTACTTTCTGTTGCAATGGGTTGATTCTTCCTGTTTTAGAGATGTCTGCATCTCCTTTTATCTCTGAAGACCTTTATCTTCTGGTCCCGCCATACTGGTGGTATGTGGTTGCAGATGTAGCCCCTCATTGATTCTAAGGTTCTAAGAAACTTTTATTTGCAGAAATATCAACTTGTATGAAGCAGTTAGAAAATAGTTTATCTGTACTTGACTATCTGATTAATGATTTGAGGTTTCCCTATACTGTTGGTATATATCATTAAGAAGTTATGAAGGAGAGATGAGGGTTCAGTGTGAAGTGTCTTCTTTAAACGTTTGGTTTAAGAGAAAGCACAGGCTATTCTTTCTCTGTCTTCCAGATAGCATCAACCCACTGAACCTTGTTTGGTACAATGATGGTATGAACCCACTGAACCTTGTGTTGTACAATGATGGTATCAATCCACTGAACCTTGTTTGGTACAATGATGGTATGAACCCACTGAACCTTGTTTGGTACAATGATGGTATGAACCCACTGAACCTTGTTTTAGTACAATGATGGGATGAACCCACTGAACCTTGTTTGGTACAATGATGGGATGAATCCACTCTCCTATTGCTTTACTTACGTTATTGGGTGACACTGGATGGATCTCTTCCCTTAAACCGTTTCTCTACCTTCCTTTCCCATTGGTTTTGTCGTCTGTGCAGTGCTGTTGGTATGTGTGTTTGCGTGCGTGCGTGTGTGTGTGTGCATAAGGTGATACATGTTAACCTCTGACATTTACTGAACAGAAATGTGGTCACCTTGTAAATTTTTCCATTGTTGTTCTTTAGCTGCTTAGCCTTTTGATGATTAACTTTGTAAATTCAAACATTGACAGTACTCGACCATTGCAGCTTAAAAATGCATGTTAACTATGTAAAACAAACTTGTTATGTTGTCTCTAAGCATTCCTCCCCTTCCCAATTCCTGTTTCACCCCTCCACCTTGGTCGTGGTCCTATAACAGTCTTCCTTTACCTTAATGGATCATCATATGTGTTGGTGTTTAAAGCAATCTGTCAACATTGGGACCATGGGTATGTAAATAATAACTTTCCAGAAAGTGAAGCCACTTGGAAAGTTCTTTCTTCTTTCAAGAATTTCCCACCACCAAGGTGTTCTGTTCATCTCCAAAACTGAAGTTACTAGTGTACATAGAAGTATGACATATAAATAATAAACATTTCTCAGTTCTGCCATTTCCAATGTTTATTGGGATGTAGATAACCCAATACCATACCCAGGAAATTTTCTTCTCATATCTTTGTAACATTGTCACAACACATGGAGCCTGTATTTCAAAGCAGTAAACAGATTTGTCATTGTATCTTTCTCGACTTCAAAAATCTGTCAGTTCATCAAGGGGGGGCTTCCATCAGTTACCTCTTCTAAAATCTGTCAGTTCATCAAGGGGGGGGGGGCTTTCATCAGTCCCTGATCTGTACCTCTTCTCCTCCAAATTAAAACGGACAGCTGTTTTTGTAACCGTAAGGCTGACCGATCACAAGTGTAAGGGTTTTGTGTTGGAGACCATGTTAAGCTTTTTGAAACAGTTAATTTTCTTACTTTGCATGCCAAGTTACATTTATCTTTTAGTAGCATTGCACCTTAGTGTTTTTTTTTAAAGATATATTGTTTGTCATTTATTTATGAATTTTTTTGCATGTGCCTTAAAAGCTTCAGCGTATATATATATATACCTGTGTACCACGGTATAGAGCGTAGCGTTTTGTTACAAGAAATCTTTGGTTTGTATTCAAAGAGCAGTTTGCTCATATGCCAATAAAAAACAAAAAACTTTTTTCGTTCTAGTACCTCACGCAAAAATTGTAGAGGTAGTCCTTGAGAGTCGATATACGAGACATTGCAAGTTAGCTGGTATAATAGTAAGGGTACATTTTGTGGATTCTTTATTCATTCTGTTTCTACAGGGTAAGAAATGACTAAACGGATTTGTTTCTTCAGCATTGTCTTCATGTGGTTTATCCATAAATGCATTGTCGCTAAGAATCTGCCAGTTGGATGAGATAGTTTCAAACTGTTTAGGTGGCGATACTGCCGATTAACCGTGAAAATGTGGTAAAAGTGGTAACCCCGGCTTTGTGGGATGGCAGTGCGGGTTGTCCTTGCAAGTTAATTGATATGGCTGTCTGTCATATCATCACCTTGCGGGCATTGCATCATGTAACACTTCCTTAGCCCCTGTGTTTCTTGCACTTTGCTTCAATGTGTTACAGGGGTGTGTAGTAGATCAAAGACTACATAAAAAAGTTGCAGCTGTTGCTCAAACAGTTTGAGGCAATCAATCACACACTATTTTATTCATGGATAGTGTCACTTGAAGCTTTGTTATAAGGAAGTGTCCCTCCCCCCCCCCCTACCCTTTTAGTACTATGTCAATTTATACAGTGACAGCTTGCCAAAGTTCTTGATATCATTTTGCCACTGTATTCCAATTTAATCACAGGGTAAGCTTGCACTGTTCTTTTTCTCCTTTTTTTACCAAATTTGAGGGTAATATAAACAGCGCTTGAGAGTACAACACAAGAAGAAGTTACAATAACCAGATTCTATGAGTCTAGTCTTTTCATTTGAAACCATTCATTTTACAAGGAAACCACATTTTGAATGTCTTAATTTTGAAGGAGGATGACTATCGAAAAAGAAAAAACGGTTGATTCTCCTTGGAAGAACCACAGTATCCTTTCTTTTTGAGTAGCTTTGCATTAGATTTTAGTATTGACAGTTGATCATTCCAAGTTTTCCATCTTTTGTCAAACAACATTGTTCATTTCATTTCTTACAAAAGTTAATAAAGCGAGGAAAAGTATTTTGCAAGTGTTTTTTTTTATTGTTGTTAGATTGTCTGCCCTTTCTTGTTATGATTATCTTCAGAATATGATTTATGATTTGGGCAGATAAGGTTAAGGTATTTTAAGTCAGGAGATGAGTACAAGACACAGCCTTGAGAAACTATTATTTGAAGCTGTTTGCCTCTTTACTTTATGGGAAGAAAGATAAAAAACATGAAAGATATCTTGCATTGTTTGATCAGAAAGATTGACGTACGGTTCCTATGATCAATTTAACTTTTCTGCGCTCAAAGTGGAGACGTGGCCAAGTCACCACCAAGAATTTTCTGTGTGTTTTGGACTTCGTCGCGGGAGTACATTAAAAAAGTAGCCTAAGGGATTCTTTTTTATAGTTGTTGAAATACTCAATGACTCACGAAAGACGACAAGGCGGAATGATGAATTCCGGACGATATATATTCTAATCTGTGTTTGTCAAGAAGAGCGTCGTAGCGATTACCCTGGGGGCTCCATGTAGGGTCCAAGGATAAAATGGGTCCCCTATAAATCGAGCGGGTAAAATAAATTAAGAAGAGGTAGAAATTTTATGATCTAAATATCACATTTGTTGTGGATCTAGTACATGCAATGTACTACGTTTAACCGCACTAGCGCAATGATATTCGTTAGGGTATATCTTCTTATCGTTGTTACTGTCAGTGGCGGAGCTAGGGGTATTGGTCAGGAGGGCGAGAATGGTCTGTAGAGGCGCTTTCGACAATATATCTAAGCGGAGCGCCACCACAGGTTGGCGCTTAGTGTACAGAAATTTGTTGAGTTAAGATACTCCCTAGATCGCCGGAAATGAACCTTTCCGGGCCTGGCTAATTTGCAGATAAACGAAGAATAAATATGTGTCATCGCCAAATTACACCAACATAATGTGACAAATGTCAATAGGTAGATGAGAGGCTTGAGAGCGCAATAAAAAAGTCAATAATCGCGAATAAATAAAAAGTGGTTTAAAGAGCTGAAAAGGGCGCCAGCAGTCCATTTGAGTCCGTCAGGAGGGGGGGGGGGGCATCCGCCCCCTGACTGTATGGACGCTCCGCCACTGGTTACTGCAGCTGTCAATGTTCAATGAACGGTAATGTTCGCTGTGTACCGGGGTACTTATAGGCTCGAGGCGCCTCAATGCCTGGCGTAATGACGCTATACTATAGTGATGTTGTGCGTGTGGTGTTTTCGTTAGTGCTTTTATATTTTACTTGAAATAGTTCTTTGTGACTGAAGAACACCTAAACAAAACCCTCTGTTTTTTCCCCATCAAAATGTTTCTCTTTACTCATTACTTTTCTCACCATTTCATCATCTTCTTCCCCTTCCCTCCCTCCTAGGGATCATATTCAGTTGGATCTTTGTATATGCAATGAGTGCTCTAGTATCTCATATGGCCTACCCCATAATCGGCAGTCAATATTCGATCTTTACTCTCAAAATTTCGAACTTCCAATAGTAGTCAAAATTTCACAGGATCAAAAGACCTATCATTTCAACGGTTTATGGAGATATCAGTGTGGTTGGACCTGTCGCGTTACCCTTATAATTGCCTACATAGTACTAGCAAAGTAGAATACCACCCCACCGTATCGACATGAAAAAGTGTTGATATGAGAATATAATGGACGCTTTGAGATTAAATAGTCGAAATTTCGAGAAAGTTGAGCGACGCCAAAATTTCGATACAAACATGTTTTCAGAATTAGTCAGAGAAAATAGTTGATTTTTTTATATATAAACACTGTCGCAATTTTGATAGTCGAAAGTTTTCTTTTTTGTGAAAGGAATTCAGGAATTCAGATATCAGGTAAGTTTTGTGATGAAACAGTTTAATTCTGAGATAACATATCTACATCTACATCGGTAATCTGCAATAGACTGGTGTCCATCTCGCAAAGGATGATTAGTGACATCACCAAGTCATGTGTTGCATATTAAATCTCTGCTAAGTACCTAGATGTTTTCACTTTGAAATTGTCAGCAGACGTTATTGAAATCAATTCTGGAGGCAAAGAGTTTCAATCTGTTATCGTTCTCGGAAAAAAAAAAACTATATTTGTAATCATCTGTTTTGCAGCGAGGTTGGATGAACTATAAGCTTGATTTGAGTTGTCTAGTTGTACGAGCTGGCTTCTTAATGTAGGATGGGATAGGAATAGCTCAGTATTTCCATTAATTGCTTTATGAAGTACAGATAATCTGCTGATAAAATTCAGAAATTTCGGTTAACAGGTTGCTATTTCGAGACAACAGTTAGATTGTGGGGAAAAGAGTTCACATTTCTAGAAATATGAAAAAAGATTCTCAGAAAGCAGTCGATAATGTTAGGAAAGAAAGCTAAGCAGTAAAACAATAGACATTTTGAGATAAAATGTTGAAATTGTCTATGTCTCATCTGGGCCACAGTAGCATGTACAAAGTAAACTCTTCTCACACTTTTCATAAATTACTCATGATGTGCCATTAATTTGCTTCCTGAAAACATGTTGGGCAGACGGTGGGGTAAAAGAGCGGTATCCATGCGCATTTACACTCGCGGAGGGCTTGTATCGGTAAGTTTGCCATGCACTCTAGGGAGTGTTAGCTCAGTGGTTAACACCGGTGCCTTTCAACCATAAGGTCCCGAGTTCGAGTCACTCCAAGATTAATGTATGTCGTCCAGTTACAGAATTGACAATTGACAATTCATAATCATGGACGTTAAAATATGAATCTAAGAGGCTGACTTCGGTCAGCTTGCGGCTTTGATATGCCAATGATGGCTTCTTCGCGAGGTCCTGCTAGCAGGAGTATCTAAAATACATACATACATACACTCCTCCCCCTCTCGTTCTACTCCCCCTCTCGTCTCCTGCCCCTCTCATCCTCCTCTCCCTCTCGTCTCCTCCCCCCTCGTTCTGCTCTCCCTCTCGTTCTCCTTCCCCTCTCGTCCTCCTTCCCCTCTCGTCCTCCTCTCCCTCTCGTCCTCCTCCCCTCTCGTCCTTTTCCCCCTCTCGTCCTCCTCCCCCTCTCGTCCTCCTCCCCCTCTCGTCCTCCTCCCCTCTCGTCCTCCTCCCCCTCTCGTCCTCCTCCCCATCTCGTCCTCCTCCCCTCTCGTCCTCCTCCCCCTCTCGTCCTCCTCCCCCTCTCGTCCATATATGTGGCCCAACTGCAATATCTCGATCTTCTCTATGAGAGCGATGAGACAACAATTAACAACTGAAACAGAAAAGAAAATGTACCATATATGTCGATATAACGGTCTACAAATACTAGGCCTACGCGGATTCGCTACTGAGACGTACAGGGCCTTCCGTGGATTACGTAATAATATCCGCGCGTGATTTGCATTTTAAAGTTTGCGGGGTTCATTGAAAACTTTTGTTTACACCTGTGCATAGAAAAGGGAACAAAGTTGTTGACTCAGCCATTGCGTAGTTCGATATTAACTTTCTGTGAAGTTGCATATTGCATGCTGAACTGTGACATACTTTGTAGGGAAAGTGAACATGTTCTCTAATGCTATTTCTAGTTCGCGAAACAACTGGTATACGTCAAGCTGGTAGGCTTCACTGGATGCTCAAACAAATCGAGAATTCAGGAAAGCTTAAACTTAAACAATAATAGACGAAGGTGACCCTATACCAAGTTCAGGGCTCTGGACATCAAGCTAAACAGTGTCACTGCCAGTAATCAATTGGAAATTTTTAGGCTGGATCTGCCCTTCAGGGACTGGGGACTGAAACAACCACACATACCTTCACAGATCTTAACCCTCGGGTTTGTCTTTCTAAAAACAGGTTGCATTTAGGTTAAAGCATTATCCACGCATTTGTCGAAAACATGGAAGTTCAGAACAGCAAACCACGATGGAAAATTCTTCTCAACTTTATCGTTGTTTCCTGTTTACTGTGTTTGATGTTCAAACCAACTGACTCAGTTCCTATCCATACCAAACAAGATGCATACGTAAGTCATAATATTTTGTACTAATAGTAATAATAATATTTGAGTAGTCCTAATGAAGTATACTCATCTTAGGCCTTATTTTTACGAGGCTACTTCTTTATAGAATTCAAGGCTCTGACATGCTGTTTCAATGGACGTTAGGTCATGCAACTTTCACCATGATATAGACTATATCTTGTCTTAGCCTATGTGCAAAGGTTTTCGTGCACACAAGGCTACTACAAATTTTAAAAGTAGGAGCTACAAATTAACAGTTATGTCTTCTGTTTGGAAGTCTTGATCGAGAGGTACTTTTGTTAGCCCCTATTCATAAAAGAAAAGTAACAAAGTTTAGTCCAACAGAGTTAGTTCTATGGGCTATATAATATTGTAAATCATGGTTAATAGCATGGACACTTCGAATTTCGGACACCTAAGCCTTAAAACACCCCAAAACTATATCTTCTGGTATAAATCACCTGAAAATATACTTGATATGGTGGGAGAAGTGTGTTATATTAACGATACACGGCCAAACTTTCTTTCCTGCAAACTTTTTTCACGTTGTAAAAAAGAAGATTCTTCGTGATTGTGGAACTGGTATTTCTTTGCTAGAGTATTGCGAAATTCGGACACTCGTTCCCACAGTGTGGCGCTGGTGATAAAATTGGTGGCACAGTTGCTCTTTCAGTAATTATAACAGACTTCATATATCTCCGTCATTACTTGCACACGGGTCATTTTGGAGAGAAAATAACTGTAGCTTCGTACTTTTTGGTGAAATTTGGCTCTTCCTGTAGGTTGTCATGGTGAAATCGTGCATTTCTTAGGGGTGTCCGAAATTCGCAGTGTTCCGAAATTCGCAATACTGACTATACATACCATAGTTTACAAAGAGAAGCTTTGATTTGGGTCTGGCAAACATTGACACTTTGAAAGCTGGATTTTCTTTTTGGTTGCAGTCAACAAAGCATTTGAAAGTCACATGGTCTTGGCCATTTCAAAACTGAGTAATTTATACATTCTGTAATTTGCATCCCCAAACTTCATTGTTAGCTCATAATTACCCAAACTCTGGCCATGTTCTATTCCTACAGAAACATGTGCCATTTGCAGAAGTTCATTGTGTTTAACATTGCATTAAACTTTCTGCATCACTACATAATTAAGTTCATACCACGATGATAAATGTTTAATCCTCAAAGATGCAACATAACTTTCAAAGATGACATCAGTTGAACGAGATATCATTTCCTTTTCCTGATAAAGTGCACTTCACTTATCTGCAGAGGACAATACAATATACAAAAACAAAACAAAAAGAAGAAAAAAGTAGGAGAAACTGTACATTTGATGAAACCTTAGTTCAGAGTATGTTGACAGATTAGCAAAACTTAATGTATCACACATCTGTTAAAAATCAATCATAACAACATCTGATTAAAAGAACATTAGAAAAGTTCATGCATACATGGTCATGATTGATATCATCACAGACTTAATGTAATTGTACTTTCATAATGTGTCAACTACAGTACACCTCAGGACTGGACAATGAAGAAGAATTCATAATTAAGACAAGGATATTTTACCCTAAATCTAGTTTAAGGCTTATAAAGACATTATATAGAGCTCTCCTATGTTGTAACATCGTGTGTCACATGGCATGCAATTAACTAACAATTTGATGTTAGTACGTGCCATAAGTGTTTATACTGTGCATAGGTTTCTAGCTGTTGTAGCACGTATTGTAGTGTGAATCAGGACACTGTGAATTATGCCTGATCAGCAATTTTGACCCATTGTCAAGTAAATTTCCCAAATTATGATGTTTCTAACTTCTGCAATGTGTGTTACCTATAGTCTACATATTTAACATATTTGAAATAAATTCTGATAAAAGCCCTGGGCAATATCTGTAAAACTATTTTCATGAATAATATGTTTTGGTACTGTGCTGTTTGTAAGGTGAAGGTACTCCATTTTTTAGTGCTGCAAGGAAAGGCTTTTTTTTTTAATTCATCCGGAAAATTACACATGTTCGGCTTCTGCGTGTCAAAGATGAGACATCTTTGTTATAATAGAAAACTACGACATCTCCTCTTTCTCGTATCAGACAGACAAAGTTGTGCTACATATGGAAACTTTTGCTCTATAAACGGCCCGTTGGCGGAGAATTAAATGCTGTTGTATATGCACAGGAAGCGTTGCGGTTTTTACTCTCCGAAATTGCTGTGAGAGCACTGCACACTGTGGTGTGTTAATTCAGATTAGCCGCGTAAAGGAGGACTTCACAAAAAATTTCTTACGATGCTTTTGATTTGCTGGTGAAAAGTATGAGCCTTAATATTGACCAATCAAGTCGAATTTTATATCACTAGAGAGAGGAGTCAACAAACTTTTCTTTGGCATAGGAAAGAAATTGGCTACGCAATCACACTCCCAGCAAGCACAATGTAAGCATTGAGAGATAGGGACATTTTGAAGAAGTTCACTGCTTTCCGAAGTGGTTTTTACTTTTTCAGATTAAAAAGTACGGGGTTAAGTTCACACGCATAATAAATAACGACACATTATTGTAAAGAGGACACACTATTCTTCAAAATGACATAAGAAAGAGTTTTCTGAGTGCTATACTTAGAAAGTTATGAAAAGAGTTAGCCCAAAATGTGCTTATTTTGTAGCGATATTTGCTGGGTGTTTTGTGCCGAGTTCCGCAAGGAATCCATATGTAAATTAATTAGCACCAAAAATAACAAAACTGTTAAAGGCATATTTTTCAGGAAACAGTATCCTATACCCCTGCTTGATTCAGAAAATTAAGATACTTATGTACAAAATGGGTGCACTTGCACTTCCTTGTCAACATGTATGACAGTGTACACATTGTTGGAAGACTTCATTTAGGCATATGAAAACAAGCTACCCTATTGTATTCCAGCCACTTCCCAGTTTGAGTTGTTAAACAAGCTCAGAATTTACTACTTTTATGTCTTGGCACTTTCTTTGTGGCAACTAAAAGCAATAACTAGAAAGCCTTTTATATCATTGGCTAACACTGGGCTTATATACAGATCATATATGAGTTAGTTGGAATTGTGTAATATGACTCATAATCCAGATGTTTACTGAAAGCATTATGAACAAATGACCCCTTTCTATTATCAAGCCTGAGATTCTAGGAGCTAGTTTTATAGTCATTCTAGTTTGTCCAAAATGATATTTACCAAGTTTCAGAGAGCTGGACTTGTTCCAAGTCTTTGTTTCATTTGTTTGTTGTTGTGGGTTGCGTGTGATATATATCTTAGAAGAATGGTCACTGGAGTGTGAAGAACACAAGTATTATCTGACCAGTTTGGTCAGCTCTGGGTCTTATTTCGTTCAAAGTGAAATCTAGCCAGTACTAATAAATATTATTGCGAGTCTTTTCTCAAACTGCTCATTTACAGTTCAGTTAGATCAGAGGTGGGCACTAAAATTGATCTGGTGGGCCAAAGTGAAAACTTTGAACCCAATTCACATGACACAATTAACACTTAAGGATGTACCTACTTCTGAGACAAAAACAGAATTATTGGATTGTATAGGAAGATTAGAGAGAAATTTCTGCATTCTGCACAATTGTCTATCTGTATATGTGGATATGTATCCAGTCATAGATAGGCGATATTTATACAAAATGGTAAATAGTATATTTCATTATATAAGGTTCTACTGACGGCATTAATAAGGTCTTGAAAATGTTCTTGCGGGCTGCAGACAATATTGGCTGGAGGGCTGCATTAGATGATCTTCCATGCCATCTGTAGAAAGCTGATTTAACCCAGCAAACACAAAACGTTATCACAACATTTTTAAAAAAGCCTCTAAAATATGTTTTTATAACGTTAAATGTGGTATTAATGTTATATTAATGTTTTAACGAAAAAATGTTTTGAAATAATAGCCTGAAAACGTTTGCATGACATATTTATTACACCACAAATAACGTTATCAAAACAAAAGACGAAATGTTTTAATAACATTTTAAAAACGTTTTTGTGTTTGCTGGGAATTGATGGCTGTACAGACAGAAAGTGGTTTCTCTAGACAGTGATTCGCCCATTTTACATCCCACTTTTAATTTCTGTACGCTGAACTGCAAAAATGGTGTAAATAATTGAAAAATTTGCTTCAAGTCCACATGTATACAAATGTGACAAATTTGCAGTTATATAGATGTAATTACCTCAAAAAATGCTGTAGGGATTGCAGACAAATTTTCACCATGATGCAAAAAATATATAACCTGGATGCTAAAAGATGTACTTGTCTTCTTTCGTCAGTCAAATTTAAATTTTTCCCCTGCAGGACTTAAAGTATCCTTTTAAGAGAGTGATGGGCAT
>KN890204.1:35092-49442 GCA_000934455.1 Apostichopus parvimensis
CAAGATCCAGTCGGTTTTTCTTTTTGTAGATCTGTCAGAGATCATGTTAGCTCTTATTTTCTGAAAAGCTTTTAAACATTATAAACCCCAATAGGAAGCCTGGGCAAATTTTGTACATGGCATTTGAATCCATTTTATTATGCACCAGTCTCATACTGTTTTGTAGAGGTCAAAGTTCATTTGATGTCTTGAAAGGCAAAAAGTTTGAATGCCACATAATTCAAACTGGACATGTGGATCCTCTGACATAGAAGTAACAAGAATTTTATTTTTTTTGGAGGTCAACGGTTATTCAGGGTCAACAGAGGTCAAAGTATGTTAACCTTGTAAACAAGATTCCTCCATATGTAAGTTAAGCATGGGTGATCTAGATATATAAATCCCTGTGAATACAAGAAACTGGTCAAACTTGATCACTTGAAATCAGCAAATGAATAATAATAATAATAATAATAATAATAATATAATAATAATAATACATAATTTTTATATAGCGCCAAACAAACTATGAAATAATTCTCGTAGCGCTTAACAAAATAATAGCAATTATAACATATATGCATTGGTGAAGAGATACGTTTTTAGTGCTGATTTTAAACTGTTTACAGTATTGCACATTTTTACATGTTCTGGAAGTGAGTTCCACAGGCACGGTGCACTGGATGTGAACGTTCTCAAGCCGTAAGTCTGTGTTTTTATTCTAGGGATGAGTAACATCAGTGATGAATTAGAGCGAAGTGAGCGTGTGGATGCAGTTTCAAGTGATCAATTTTTCTCATCTGTTGAAAATTAACTGTTTTTGTTTTCCATTTAATATCCTCGTATGATAAATGTCCGGGAATCATAGTAAGCCATTTGACCCTCTGATTAACCTGTCTGAATCACAGATCTAGTTCAGTTACGTACTTCATCAAGTTCTCAACTTCTCTGCGACCTTGTGTCACCTTCACGATCGAGTGCTCTCGCTGGTCGTTGAATCGGTCGATTCCGGTGTTACCACCGAAGACTACCTTGTTATTAAAGGCTCAAAGATTCCGACGGCTGGCTATTAGCGGAGAATCCTTGTTTTACTCGGATCGTCAACATTTGTGTACTTTGTCGAGTTGGCGTGGGTTTAATAGGTTACGTAGCTTTGGGGTATAAAGTCGTAAAAAAATAAGGAATTAAATGGTTCATTTAAATCAGGTTGTGTACAGATCTTTACTATTTGCATCAGAGGTACTATTTATTCAAATTAAGAAAACTCCCACCGTGTTCCAGACATCAGTCCAATTAATTTAAAGGTCCATCCTTTTAGTGTTGCCTTAAGAAAGGTTTGCATGTTAAAACAATGACGGCAATTTGTTGTAATTGTCTCACAAATTAATCCCATCTGCCGACAGAAGAAAAAGGATTGCTTAATTATTATAGAACTAAATGGCCAAATTACACTGTTTTTTTGGTGGAGTATGCTAATTATATTATACTAGTAATGATCACCTGGAGAAATAAGTTAATTCGATGAAAACGTTTGGCATTTGTATTTTCTTAACTTCTCGTCAGATTCGCTGATTATTTTTAGTAACTGTGTAAATTGGTTCGTAGTGAATTATTTCTTGAAGCATTGCCTCGAAGAGTGAAATTTAAATTCTTGCTCAATTATCTATATATCCACAATAGATAATGAATACAAACTGGGGTCCTGCTTCTTATATGCAAAGTAGGCTATTCTAGGCTACAGTTAAGACTGTACATGTGGTATGAAAGTAGGCATTACAGAAACAAACTGAGTGATACTAAACTGTCTAAGTATGTGTACTCAGGACCACGAGGGGGTCGGGAGGGGGCCCCTGATAATCCAAAAAGGTTCAAATCAGTGGTTTTCACGTGAGCATGCAGCTGCCATGTATTTCATACACTGTAATATCACCACACTACTGAACATTTGGTCTGACTTGATATCCTGGTCTTCCATCCTACCCCCTCCCCCTGTTCCCACCCCTATCCCCTCCCCAATCTCACACCTGTTTTGGGGTTCCAGATACTTGGAAAGATGTTAAACTAAATCCAATTATCTATACTGCTTAAAAATCATTTAAAAAAGGAGTCATTTTAGTTATTATTTATGTACTTACTATAACAACATCATCATGGAACATTTCACACTGTATTGATACATATATTGATAATTTAAAGCAATTTAATGCAATGTCAATATCTAGCTGTAAGGGAGAACTTAATTTTCATTACATTTCATATTATTTTTAATCAATAAATTAATTAAATAATTATATAATTCATCGGTCAGTCAGTCATGTCAATTAATCAGTTAATCAATCAATCAGTTTTATACTCAGTCAATCAATCAATCAATTAATTAATCAATCAATCAATTAATCAATCAATTTTATGCCATATAAATCTAACCCTACATCATCGAGTGCCATGTTATTCACGTTATTGCGTCATTTTACACTGGCGAGTGTTGTAGTTAGTACTTACTAAAATAAGTATGCTATTTATATTGAAAGCCAGAGATGATCGCATAGAGCTGTTAAACTTTTTTTATCTGAATTTTTAAACCAAATCTACAAGGCCTGTCTGCATGCACCGATCAGTTTCCTGAAAGTTCTTTGAAACTCGAGGAGCAACTTGCCAGGTGTTGTTGCATTGTCATGTATACATTAAACAGATAGGCCCCCCTCTGCTTTAAATTTCGTTTGTATCGGTACTGTGACTACGTAATTCAGTTTCTGTGAGAGGCCAGCGCTTCAAGCTTTCTGTTTGCATTTTTATCTTTGGATTTTGAGAGCTGAAATTGCCCGTGGAGTGTGGTGACCTTCATCTTATCCCATTTCTTAGATCAATTAAAGAAACCCCTTAAAACAATGGAGGCCACAGGATAGATATATCAGGTAGTTGTTATGGATAGGTGCAGAGCTTCTAAATAGGTTATCATACTGTACATGCAACACCTCATGAGTGCAAGCTGGAAGAATTATACATATAAGGACAGTTTGGATATTTTTAGAATATATAAAAAGTAGATTCTTTTAAACTTTTGAAATGGAGAAAAGTAAGCCTTAGTCTAATAACTAGCTTAAATAATAGCTACACCAGTAGAGTAGGCAAACATACAGTATCCCAATTTAAGAAAGTGGGGGGGGGGTTGGGATGAGGGGGAGGGGGTCCTGCTGTTATCCTTTGGCATGAATGGACTGTCTACAAGTACAGAAATATTTCAGTTCCTCGTCCCTCATCCAAGTTGTGGTGGTGATACTGCTCGACATATGCCCATGTGACATAATATTATCATTTCCAACCACTATGCCACCAACACCACCACCACCACCAAAAAAAAAAAAAAAATTAGCGACCAAGTACTCTTTTGCAAAAATAGAAAATGGAATGAATATAAGATTAATAACAGGAATAATATATTCAATGCTTTCATTTTTGTTTTGGAATTTTTTTAACACTATTTTAAGCTCAAACTTACCGTAAATTTATAAACTTTATCATTCTTCAATATTTGGAAAGATTGATATTGTGGTACCTGATTCATTCAATTTGTTCCTTTTTGCAACTGCTATATTGTAACCATGCATTCGACATATTATTTGTGTGTTTGTCTGTCTGTCTGTGTCTGTATTTCTATACCCCATTACCTCAGACCATCAATTCATTTTCTTTTTACACCTGACCTTCACCAAAGCCTTTCCACTATCTTTTTTCCTACCTTCTACACCATTTTAAGCTGATATGTAAATATATCACTAAGACCATAAAGTTATACACGTTATAATTTTTTTCAGTATTTGGAAATTGTGACATTGGTTACTACTGTACTTCCTTGAATTTTGTTTTAGTGACCTTTCAAATTTTTTGCCTTTTTTAAACTGCTTTAATATATTCCATGCAACACATTTTGTGTGTGTGTCATTTTTTACCCCCATAACCTCAAATCCATCCTTTAATATTTTTAATATTTTTACATACAACCTTCACCCAAACCTATCCCCTGCTTTTTTCTTTTACCCATTCTTTTGTCGATCATTAGCAATATGTCTTTAGCCTGGGTAAGGATAGAAGTCAGAATTTTCACCGAGCAATTAATATCATCTTATACAGCGCTGCTAAACCCCGATTGCTATCTCGAAGGTGAAAAGGTTTTTTCTTAATTTCCCCAGAGCTGTAGTTTTGCTTGCTTTTAAACGTTGAAAAAAAAATTGATGATTTTCATGAGACGATGAGAAATAATTTACAAAATAGTGATGCAAATCTTTCTCCCTTGAAATTAAAAGGGTCGTTAAATTTAAAGTTCATACAATAGTATAACATTTGGCTGCGAAGGTTATTAAAACTATTGATTTTTGTCCCCTATAGGGATTTACAGTGCATTGTAGGTTTTTTTTAGCATTCTAAGAACTAGTGTACTAAGTAAGAGGAAAAGTTGATGAATATAGAGGGCGGCAAACTTTGTACAAGTTGCACATGTACAGCTATGAAGAGTTATTGTACTATTATTAAAATTGATCTCTGAAACTCAAAATGCAATCAATGTAGAATAACAAAATTTAGATAAATTGCATAAAATTTTCATCTTGCAAAAACCCAGAAAAATAACGTCCAATCTGAAAATCTATAAATCTAATAAAATATCTATTAAAAAGTGTTTGTAAAGAACCAGTTGTTTTTTTTTCTTCTGTTTTCTTGAGCTGGGAAAGAAGGATAGATGGGGAGGGGGATTTTGATACCTCTTTGGTTAGAAATACACCAATAAATTTGTCATAGTTAGTGAGGTGGGAAGGAAGGGAAGGGGTGGGTAGGTTGATGGGGAGGAAGTAAATTGTGATGTCTCTTTGCTGGGAATGATAATGTGACATTTTAAGCGAGGTGATCCATCAGTGAAGTTTGATTATTAAATATAACCATATATCTCTCATGGTGTACATGTATTGCATCAGGCTAACAGGTGTGGTGGATCCATCCATTTACTTATCTCCCACAAAGAGAAAAAGAAAAAAGCAGTGGCGGAGCTAGGGGTATTGGTCAGGGGGGGGCGAGAATAGTCTGTAGGGGCGCTTTCGACACTATCTAAGCGGAGCGCCACCATTGGTTGGCGCGGAGCGTACAGAAATTTTTTGAGTAAAGATACACTCTAGATCGCCGGAAATGACCCTTTCCGGGCCTTGCTAATTTGCAGATAAACGAAGACTAAATAGGTGTTATCGCCATTTTGTCAGAAAATTACACCAACAAAATGTGACAAATGTCAATAGGTAGATGAGAGCGCCATAAAAAAGTCAATAATCGCAAATAAGTAAAAAGTGGTAAAAAGCTGAAAAAGGGGCTAGCAGTCCATTTGAGTCCGTCAGGGGGGGCATCCGCCCCCCCTGACTGTATGGACGCTCCGCTACTGGAAAAAAGAGGCGCTTCCTTCCCAGCGATAAATATTCTGCTAACTTTAATGGGATCATATTTGGCTATGAATATCTTTGTATCAATTGCATTGCGTGAATGACTCCAATGAATATAAAGTATCGTGTTTAAATTCACAAAGAGAATACCGATAACCGTGACCGGAATTTTTATGACGCATTTTGTTCCGCCATAAATAATAAACTTGAATATTTTGAGGCAATTCAGAAAATTAAACTTGACTCGACTAACGTGCGGTTGTTTATATTCTGTGCGAGTTTTGATTAAATTTACGTAAATTTAATCATCAATGCTGATTGCTTACAAATAAGATATGAATTAAATACAATTGGTTTTCCATTTCTCGAAGATTAGCCGGAGAAACAATTCAAATTTGGAGAACGATGATTAAATTTGTAATAATTATTATTTAAATGAAAAAATGACTGTCGTTTTTGAAAAAGGATAAAATAGATTTATAACGTCTCTTTGAAATCTCGTAAACCTAACGACGAATGTCTCCCTGACGATGAAGGAATAATCGTTTTTCATAGATGTGGTTGTCATTAATATTTTTGTAAATTAATAAATTCTCACAGACGTTTCAGATATTGACGAGCAGCTGTGTCTGAAAGTGACAAGAGAGCAGGCTTGATGAAGAACGTACCCAGTCGTACTTGCCCGGCAGATTGATGGTGTAATAGCACGAAATGTTAATCGAGAGAGGTATATTTATGACGAGACTTTTCTAACGTCGTCCACACATTTTCTATGAAAAAAACTAAAAGATCACCTTAGATCCCATGAGAACAATTTTTCCTAATCTGGGTAAATGTATGCTGCTGGGAAAATTCATTATTAAATGAAAATGAGCCTTGTTGTTAGTGGTATATAGGATGACTGGAAGTGTGTGATATATATATAGCCGACATATATGCATGTTGAAGCTAGGTTCCTCAACAGTGGGACCATATGCATGCTATGTTATCTGTCAGTTATGGATTAGGTTCTAAGGAGATGCTTTTAGGATTGAAATTGGCCACAGGGCGACTGCTAGCTGCTTGAAATATATGCCGTCCTCGAAAGTCTGACTCGGAGTGGAACATGTATGCAAGCGACCGTGAAATGTTGCCAGATGGCAAAATGTCAAGGTACACTTAATAGTCTTGTATTGGTGAGTTATCGGGTCCCAGGCTACTTTCACATTACACGGTCGACATTTTCTAGGTAGACCGAAGAAAATGATGCAAAAGGTTATGAAAGATCATTAAATACTAGGTAGTAAAAAATATGACTATATTCGGCTCAAATTTAGTCCTAAAGGAAAACCGGTTTAAAAGAAAAACTTAAAGAGAAGAATGTATCACCTTTGGATATGTTTGTATTGTTTATCCATAATTGAACCCAGGTGTTGCCATAGATACAGATGGCTATGTTAATATCAGAATAATTGTTAAATGCAATGATTTGCCAAGTCCTTGAATTAACTTTGCAGCCTATTTATATTCGTAACTGGACCTGTAACAGGGGCCAAATTTGTCAAGAAACTATACGTTTGGGGAAAATATGCTGACAAACTCTCAATTATGCTCGGAAAACCAGTCAGGTAGTTTAGGCCACCTTTCTCAGGTTCCACTTTATATAGATCCAGAGTTGGTTTTATAGAAATAATGCTATTCATAGACTGGAACTATGGATATATATACACAGCATGTTTTAAAATTGTTTGAATGATTTATGTTGTATCAATGGAAATATAAACCTCTCCGAATATTACCTGCTGAAATATTTGAGATGATTGATCCCACAATGTGTGTTCATTCATTTCATGTGGAAAATTAACACTGGTGATTCAAATGTAAAAATGACACTATATAAACTATAGAACATGTTGCTAGACGTATAGGCTTCCACTATACTCTCTGCTATTAAAATTTACATTTACTTTAGCTGTATTGTCTGATTACATCGATGGGCAGTTTTGATTTTTTGTTATTTCAACCTTCTTTTTCTTTTTTGGCTTGCATGGTGACCCCAAATTTGACCTTACCCATGGTGATCCCCTCCAGTGGCAGATGAAGTGGCTATAGGGATTGGGTCTTCAAATGGAGTAGTCGGTGAAAACTGTTCATATGATTATTGGAATGGTTAGTTGCAAAATGGGTTTTTTTATTTTGCAACTTTTCAAGTAATTTGAGGTTGACAATTGTCTGCCACTTTAAGCCCCACAAAAATGAGCCAAAAGTTACATTTTTCTTCCAAAATTTGTTAGGGGCAATCCCTGTATGCCCACTTTAAAATCAGTGTCATTCTAGCATATTTATAAAGGTAAGGCAAATAAAACTAACACAGTGTCCCTGTCCAGATTTTAATCAGCGGTTTCTCAGAAATGTCTCCATGAAGCAGAAACATCAGAACAAAAAAATCATCTGCATTGAATAATAAACAAATACATAGTCAATGATGTCCTTAACATCAACCCTGCACCCTACCAAGTTTGAACTTGTTCTATATTGTAAAATAACCTAACTTACTGTGACAACCGTGCAAACCCACCTTACATGTAAATTGGCATCCTCTGGCTTTGTTTTTCAACAGACTATATAAATGTCTTTATAATTTATGATTTAATTATGTGCATGATTGTGTACCACCCATTGCATTGTCAACAGCAGGTCGTGTTTTGTTAATTATAAGACGACCAAGGTTTATTTTTTCTTTCGCCAGAGCTAAATATAAAATAAAGCTCCTGCGTTGACATTTGCCATGATCTAGTGGTATTTATCAGGTACTTTATTGACTGAAAACGAAAGAATAAAGGTTGCATGGAAATAAATCTGCTTCTAAAAGCTACACCAAAAACAATGTATTTTAGGTATTTATAACCTTCACAGGTGGTATGGTAAATCACAAAGTATTTAATTTACATTAAATGGTTTGGGACACAAACTTTTATGTTCATTGAACCATGATAAGAGAAAGTTGATAGTCTGGTTTATTCAGATGTTTTAACTTAAACCATCTAGATTTATTCAGTTAAAGCTTGACTGAAGGGAAATACATACATTCACTCTGGGCACATGAAGTTATGGCAATTCTCCAACACAAATACTTGTTCGTACACTACACTGAACTGTAAATTATGACATCAAAATATGAACCCTTTTCTTTAATTTGTCAAAAAAGGGTCAACGTAAATATCAGCAATAAAATTATAAAGCTAGAAGATTAGATGAAGTAACATATCTTCACCTCAAAAATTCTGTACTTTATTATGTTCATCTTTCTCAACTTGTAGGGGTCCATGCCATCCATAGGAGATCCATGACCTTTGTTGGTGTATTAGTGTGTGCGTGTGTCTGAGTGCGTGTGTGAGGGAATACTGGGGTACACAGAGGCAAATCTGCATAGAAATTGCCGTATTACTATAAAAAAAAACAAACAAGTCCATCAAAATTTTAATGACATTTAAATGTAAAACAAGTCTGAGAGTGCCATCTGGGGCCAGAATCATTCTTACCAAAAGTTTGCTGATCGCCCCAACATTGTTGTGCTGAGGTCATTGGGGAGTTGGGGGAGGGGGGTTGTGAGGGGGGTTGTCTAAGTGTAACTTTCCTCATTGTTCCTAGGGATCTGTAGAAGGATAAAAGGTTGGAAACCTCTCTTTTCATAAAAAGTTTAGAGTCCGTTGATCAAGTTTTGTAGATCATAACTAATGGACATTCTTGGATCATCTGTTCTGTCACAGCATACAACTTGTGATTGCTCTCATGTGTTTGCATAGGGGTGGGGTTAAAGTTGGGGCAGGACAAATTTTTAAAGATTTGTTCTGGTTGTCCCTTGGTCAACCATCGATAGATTTGTTTCTAATTTGGATGGATCATTGAATATGGAACTATGATTAACCACCTTTGGCGTAAGTGGTATGCCACCCATATAGCCCATGCATACTATACATTACTTCCAAACACCGTAGCAAAATCTTTATCTGATTCAAAATATATACCAACTATCAGTCATGGTGACGGAAAATTGTTGCGCAAACATTTTCGTGCAGGTCTGTCAAGTTTCTTGAAAAAAAGTGGCCTCTTTATAAGTTTAACAGAAATTCCTTACAATCCATAGAATGATTCTGTAAAGGAAAAATTTATGGCACCAGAGATTAACCTCTTCATGACAAAAAAGGAGAAAGAAGAAAAAAACATGCATCTTGAATTGAATTTGTAGGAGGTAGTTTTTGTTTTTATAATTGCACTTTTAATTTGATGTGAGCTAATATATCTTCTTGTTTAGATTATCAATTTTTGTTTTTGGTAAAAGAGGCGCTAGGAAGTGTTCAAGATGAATGCCAAATCTTCTATATTTCTAATATGCTAATGTTTATAGTTAATTGCGCTATTCTGCATAATTTAGACAATTTTTTTTATAGTTCTTTGGCCATTCCTAAAGGGTTACGATCCTTCCAAAAGCTTACTTTTTGTAAACTATTTATTTCATACTCAGCATGCAGTCTAAACATATATCTAGGGACTCAATACTTATGGCCATTTAGATCATAGAAGTCATGAATTGTACAAATTAATGGAGAGGTTAACTGAAAGTGGAGATGTTTCCTTCTGAAGTTTGATGTTTCTCTATATCAGCAACTGTTGGGGGAGGGGAGGAGGAGGTGGGAGGGGGGAGGTGGAAGGGGGGACATTATGTTATAGCTAGCCATTTCAATTAATCATTGGCCACTCACCCCTCATTTCAGCCCTTACGCAACCCTCACTCATCCCAAATGCATCTCTCATTTCACCCTACCTAAATTGCGTATCCAATAATATGTCTTTGATGACAGTAAACGTCTGTCGTTGTACATTCAGAAATGCTGCGAATCAGACCAAAAATCAGTAATTTATGCACAGACGGAAAGACATATCAATTCCCTGTGACACAAATTCCCACACTTGAATCATCCAAAATATCATGATCGAGTTATCAATTTGATCTGTGACTCATAGCTGATGTAGATAAAACCTACGAGTTGACACATAGGCCTACACAGTGCATTGTAAATCCGCTACACTGATGTGAATTGGAGTGGTTTACTTCAAACAAACTTATAACAGAACTCCTGATTGGCCAACGTCTTTTCCGGTGACAAATCTCGACCAATCAGAATAATTTTTAGCCCTTTCTGAGATATAACATTCTCTATCATTTCTCCAAATCCGTTTCAATGAAAAAATTGATAGTCACTACCAAAGGAGAGGCACAA
Organism: Apostichopus parvimensis; assembly: GCA_000934455.1. Lineage (NCBI taxonomy): Eukaryota > Metazoa > Echinodermata > Holothuroidea > Aspidochirotida > Stichopodidae > Apostichopus > Apostichopus parvimensis. The sequence goes on from KN890204.1 coordinate 45,753, forward strand.
TGCTGTTCACACCGCACTCTGAACTAGGTTACCATAAGCGTAGTTTATTGTGCAAATTAAAGAGGGAAGTTTTCATAAATGGATAGAATGAATATTCTCTTTAACCCTCCTTCACCCCCCCCCCCCATCCCACCTGCCAAGTTCGGTCATAAGCATTGAATATGAGAAATTTTAGATGATTAGAAAGATATCTCTTTAACAAATCATTTTCCATTTCAAGCTAAGAAAACATTTAAGAAAGTCTTAGTAGCGAAAGAGCAACTTGAACTTCAGCTTGTTACTACTGCATGGGAATGAGCGAAAGAATGTGATATGTTCAGGATTAACGAACCTGACTGGGGCCGGGGGGGGGGGGCAAAGAGTGATCAATTTTATCCTGTCTCATACATAATTTAAGAAAAATATTTATAAACCATCCAAAACCTCTTAAAATTGTGATGTTTCAATACTGATGATATATATGTTGATGCACACTGCTTACAGTACACTAATGCACATATTGATACAATACAGACATTAGCCTGATCGTCCCCTCAAAGTATAGTGATAGGGGAAAAAAACATCAAAACTAAAACGAAACCCTGAAATCCCCTGTTCATTCACAATTCAGAAAGTTTACAGCTGTTTTGATATCAACATGATGTCATTCTTTCTATGTCTCTCCCCACATCTCTCTCTCTCTCTCTCTCACATAAATAATCAACTGACTAATTTAGCATCCTTTTATAATGTACACCCAGCTGTACCCTTGTGTGTGATTAAAATAGTTGCCAACTCCCAATGGAGAATCCCTGTGTAATAAATTTTCATATGGATGAATGTGTATCCATGTAAATGGACACTATTACCTGCAGTAATGTTGGTGTTTTACATCCGTTACCACCTCTTTATCCACACAGTTATTTTAATTGGTTTTCAGGTTTAGAAATCTGGCAGGGGTAAGACCCCAGTTCCTATCCTGTTGATCTCTCTCTCTGTCTCCCTACTATCCTGTTGATCTCTCTCCCTGTCTCCCTACCATACCTTACCATTAAAATAATCTTTTTGTTTTTTGTTTCAGTAATAATGTTCTCACTCCTCCTCATCTAAATTCCCTGAATAGTTTCAATTTCTTTCTGTGTCTTTGTTCAAGGACTTAAAAGTAGGAGAGGTCACAGATTTTTTTTGTTCTTTACTACTTCGTCCCTCGTTAGTTAGTTTTATTTTTGTATTATAAAAATTGGCCTTCGTCTCTCAATTGCACCCGACATCCACATCACCAGAATCTTGTCACCCCCTAATATATTGTCATTAATATAACTGATTGCTGGAACCTCTAATTCAGTATGGAATACTAAATCATCTAAATTTAAGCTGCATAATTTCAACAAGGTATTAAAAATTAAGACCAGAGAAAATTCCATAAAGGAATTCTCTGACATGCATGAAGTATCCTTGCTGTATGGGACTCCTCTGTTAGTAGATGGGTGGGAATGCATATAATTGGCCTACCTTTATGTCACATGTAAGAGGTGAAGTTTGGGGGGGACAGTTGGGTGGAGGGGGGGGTGTTGGTAGATGAATACACATATAGCAGGAATGCATATGATGATGATAGAAAAAGTACCTTTACCTGTTTACACTGTTTGTTCCTATTTGCTGGCATTGACAATTAACAGGCAAAATGTAACTATATTTCATTTTTTTCTGTTTTTTTGTTGTTTGTTTTACGTGGTACATAGAAAGAGCATGAAATGTACCATTGGAAAATGAAGGAACTGAAATCAGTTTTTGAATTATCTAAAGTTTTCTTTTTGAAGGTCTTCATTATTTTAATTCCTCCGAAATTTTGTTATGCTAACAAGTACTAAATTTTCAAAAAGTACCCCATACCCGGGCTGGAGGTGCTAATACTCCAAGTTTATGTACAGAAATTTGAGGTGTATCCCCCAATTAGACAAGTAAATGACTTGAATTTTGAGATATGCTTTTGAGGGTCGGAGTAAATGCATCTTTCTTGAAGTATCAACATTAGTGACCATTATTAGACTTCTAGCATATTTGGGTGTAAAATGCTAAAATGGTCACAGTTATTGTAAACATTGAGGCACAGTTTCAACATATCTTTATCAATTCTGGTTATCATTGAAGAGTTGAATTATCATAGCTTAATTTGAGAGAACTTTATGTTCCAAATGTTGTTACCATGACACAGGTTGAGAACGAATGTCTTTCAGCGAAGTTAGGTAAACCAGCGAGGATAGCACCTGTATAAATCGCTCAAAAAAATCAATTTGTACTTTTTTTCTTATTTTACTTGCTTAATATTTGCTGTTTATTATAATTAACTGCCAGACTAAGCCCTTCTGTGTTTCTCTGCCGTTGCCGAAAGTGATCATAGACCTTCCAATCGATCTGAAACATGTCGTTATAAACTGACAAGTCAACGCGAAGTAAATTAAAGACTTCACAAGGAAAGATAAGAAGAAACATTTTGTTGCAAAGTACATTTTAAGTGGCAACAGACTGCTCAGTGTCTGGTGATTATTTTATTAGGTGCTCAAGCCGTAAAATAATGCATCTTCCTTCAGAAAGCCGACTTAACAACCAGTTTTGGAATCTTCCTGCCATAAATTCTTTTCTCTGGAAATTTTGACGCCGTCAAAAGAAGGCTATAAAATATCCCTCGGAAAACTATTTCTTACATTGAGATTTTTTTTTCCTCTGGTACTTTAAACATTCGTTCCATCAACTACTATAGGCAAGTAATATTTCTTGCCCTTTTATAGTTTCAAGTGGTAATGAGAAATGCCATGTAGTGCGCTTGAAATATCGGAGAGAAAAATAAAGGGCAAAATAAATGACTTTGAAGAAGCTATTAAGACGATTAAAGAGTTTACTGGTTCTTTGGTCTGCTTTGTGTCAAGATCTTTTAGACTTTATATTTTATCTGCGTTTGATACTGCCCTTTTATATACAGTTCGCTGAATTAGCATACATGCAAAAGAGACTTGAGTGCCTGGCGTTATTGCCGATACCTCGGGCACCGCAGTATTTTCTTTCAAAAGCAAAGCGTGAATCTGTGCTAAAAATGGAAATAGGAGAGATGCCCCCTGAAGGTTCCGATAGGTTACACAGCATTGAGACTAACATGACTATATGATTGACTTTCAAAGTCATTAGCAAACATTATCGTGCGTAAGGCTGTAATTCTTTACTCGAACAACGAAGAAGGTCAATGCCACTTTAAACCTGTCTCCAGAATTTGTACTTTTTTCTTCTTTTGTTTTGTTATTTCTGATCTTCCTAACGTTTCATGCACCATTTTCAAACCAAATTGTAATATTTGGTAAATCATAGCAGTTTTAGCAGCATTGAACAAATGTCTTGAATAGATATTTGAGAAGACTATGATGTCAAAGCACTTTATTTCCTTCACTTCCTTCACTTCACCTGTCTCCTCACAACCTCAGCTCTAATGTTGTCACAAACTCTACCATGCCCATAGAGTGAAGTAGTAAACTTCAATGTAGATAATTGTTAGGAGACCGTTGTCAAAGCCTGTTGCTCGTAAATATCAAACTCCAGTAACTTTGGGGATCTTGTACTGACATTGGCAAAATATTCCACATTAAACATTCCATGGCTGGATCAGCGCATGGTGTCTCCATAGGGATTGAGCAAATGCCTGTCCAAAATTGCTGTCCCCCC